>JASVEL010011931.1:0-179980 GCA_032618575.1 Nicotiana noctiflora
TCTTCTAAGAAGAAAGAGTAAAAGGACTAAAGATTAAATAAACTAGTAAGCCCTGTAAAAGACAATAGTCGGATAGCAAGTATCCCGTTTTCCTCCCTAACAAAAATGCTGCACATGGGCATTAAAGGAAGGAAACACAATAGATTAGTGAAACCGTAAGGAATAAATAGAGAGCCATAAGATGATTGATCTATCTTTTACATTTCAGCAAACTTCATTCCTATTTTCTAGTGAATTTCCAATAATGCATGGAATGGAAGCTATGCCCTCTTGATATGCAAGAATTGGATTGTTATTACCTCCCAATTAGCAAATATATGTAGCACTTTTTTGTTTTTCCCTGCCTAAGAGGTAGACCTAAAATGCTATATAAGATAAGTTCTACGCGTTAGTGCAAGAATGGCATAATTTACAGAAATGGCAGTTCATTGATTACCAATTATGACTTTTCCCCGTCGTTCAAGCTCATACAGCATGAGAAGTGCAGCCGAATCTTGTGAACTTTTCTTATCAGCTCTTTCATCCCCAGTAAGCTCTATCAAACCATAGTCGGGTATGGTCAACGAGATTTGAGATGCAAAAGTGTTGTAAACCTTCCTTTTATCAGAGCCTTCACCGCATTCAATCAGTGAACTGTGCATACCGGAATTTACACTCAATACACGAAAAACTAGGAAACAGTTTGGAAAAAAAAAACAAGAGGGAAAAGAACTGGTTGGCGGATAATCTGGTTTCACTTACTTGGATTTATGCTCTGTTGACTCCAAACTAGGCATAGGCCACTGCAGTTTTTTGCACAGTTCATAAAGTGATTGGCGTGGTCCGCCCTTTTTCATGTTGATTGGCCCAATTGCTGCCAAGTAAAACGGAGAAAAGCATTCATCCAAAAGTTTAAGGAGATGAGAATCAGCAGACCTTAGCAAAACTGATTTTTCTTCAATCATCTAACTTTGAGAAAGATTTTCTCAAACCAAAGGGTGGGGAGCTCGGTTACAATGGTTTATAAAGATATGTGAGTTTTCATGTTAAAAATGCTAACTACTTTGTTAAAGAGACAGAGTTGAGGAGGCAAAGCAATCTCGCAATCTCTGGATATTCCAGGGTTAAGAGACTCAAAAGCCCCCATTATTTGTTATTGAAACTTACTGAACTAGGTCAAGCACTTGTCTTGTCTTGATTAGGCAACACTTTCCTGGTGTGACTGATTATTTTGTCAAACAGTGACATAAAACAAAGAAAAGAAGGAAAAAAGAATATAACAAAGAAATGCAAGGGTACCATTAAAATTCAAATCTCAAAGGTAGAAAACCGTTATTTTCACACGAGAGTAATTTTCAGAAATTCTGGAAAATGCCACAAGACAAATTTCAATACAAGTGCTGTCACTTCTGTTGGATTCACAAAGACACAGGTGCCAATTCACCAAGGAGGCAGGAGGATGCTGGGGCTTTTCACATTGTAATAGAAATAAATCGATAGAATATGCAAGATATTTTCTTTTCAATCAACCAATCTTAATACCTTATAAGTAAAAGTAGTGCATAGTTAGCAACTTAGCATATTCAGAAAAGTTACTTTTCAGCATATAATGAGTTAAGCCGAAATATAGCAAATTGTAATAGAAAAAAAAGGAATTTACACTTAACTTCTATCTGCTGAGCTATAATCCTCAACACTTTAATATATATTCAGTAGTGACACAGAATGGAAAAGAAAGCATAATCACCCTACACAATGCTTTCTCCACTACGCACCTAAAAAGGATTTCCTCTGCTAAATTCTGTTATATCACTTCTTCTGGGAGGGGGTATTCATAATGAAAGGTGTAGGAGCTGGCGTAACCTTTGGTAGGATTTGAACACAACACCTAAATATGCAGGCAGAGCTGCGACTATTAGGCAGCAACGCCTATACAATGCTACATCATTACTAAATTTCAAATCTGATGGACTTCTCAGGGATATCATTTGAAGTTTGTGAGTATCACCTGACCACCACAATGCTATTCCCTTTCAAACGGGCATAATAAACTAACTATAGAATATTATGTACTTTCCAATCCTAAGAATATTTTACCTAATTACGTACAGCCCTTTCCAAAAGGTTTGACCCCTTCTCCTCAAATAGAAGCCTTCAGCTTTTACTTCAATATTTAATCAGCTTTTACTTCAATAGTTAATCTTAATGAGACTAACTTCAACTGACTATACTTTTAATATCTGTCTGTTATCTGAAATATTCTCAATCTTGCTCCAGTTAACAATGTACATAATCCTTCTTCTTTAGTTTGCTGAGGAATCAAGCAAAGTTATCTATCTTGAAATAGAGGGATATGTATCTAAATAGACATAAGGTAAAACAATATTTAGTCTGATTGAACTTTAGCTTCTTTATACTACACTACAAAATAGATATGGCGTAGAAAATCAAATAAAGTGATAAGCGTTGGATGGGTATGTTGGTATGGAAGAGGATGGCAACAACAACTACCCAGTGTATTCCCACAAAGTGGGGTCTGGAGAGGGCCCCTACCCGAAAGGGCAGAGAGGTTGTTTCCAATCGACCCTCGGCTCAAGTGAAAGGGAAGAGAAAGAGGAGAAAAAGAAAAGGAAAAACAAAAGAGCATTGACTCCAGCAGAAAATGCATAAACAAGTTTAACATTTTCATAAAACTGGTATAAGAAGATCAATTGTCCTGAAAAGCTTCCCAAGACTTGGGCTGAATTCAATATTTAAAGGAAGAAAGTGCAAGAATATACCAATTGCTACAGTGTGCATACCTTGGATGTCCTTATTTGAATTACAAGCACTGCTAGGTTGAGCTTTGGCCGTCTCTAAATTCAAAAGTATTTTCTTTTGCTTTTTGCATGGAGCCATAGCAGGACATGTATTATTCGCTTGGCTGCAGATATCACCATCAGAGCCTAAAGTATGTGGCACATCAACAAGGCTGGTCTCTTGTTTCTTTTTCTTGGATGAAATTCCTTTATACTGTTGTTAGAATATTGAGGGTAAAATAATGTCAGAAATAACTTAATCCAGAGCTTGGATAATCGGTAATCCATAACTGAAGAAATTGTTTAATCCATCCATATGGAAACTGTCATCTAGCTCAACATTAATTGAAACGGCAATGCCAGAGAATAAAGTCGTCTTATCGAGCAACGTTTTTGTTCCAATTTATTAAACCATGTAATGGTCAGTTTGAAATTGATCTTTATGCAATGTAAATGCATGCAGGCACGTAAAAACTTTATCAAAACAATTCTCCAAATTTGGAGAAGTTGCAAAGCTTAACTCAAATAAGCTAAAAAGGGCAGCCCGATGCACTAAGCTCCCGCTATGCGCGGAGTCCGGGGAAGGACAGGAAATAAGCTAGTTCTGGAAAAAAAGACCTATTTAATTACACATTCTCTTTTCAGTTATAGTACTTTGATAGACACGAGGCAACTCGGAAAGCAACCAACTCATTGGTCTCCACTTGAACCAAATAAGCAACCAACTCATTAGCTTATTTCTTAACTCAAATAAGCTAATTCTGAAAAAAAAAACTAGTTAATTAAGCATTCTCTTTTCAGTTATAGTACTTTGATAGACATGAGGCAACTCGGAAAGCAACCAACTCGTTCTCCACTTGAACCCAAGAAACGAAAAAAAAAAATTCAGAAACAAAACAAAAGAACAAGAAGAATGCCTAACTAACAAGAGAGTTAAACATTGCAACATCAGTAGTTGCAATGGTAACTTTCACGAACAAAAGCACAATAAAGCCTAGCATGAGTTTTTTTCTTCTTATCTTTCTTACCACACTACCTAAAGCTGTTTCTACCATGTGAATAATGACCCATTAATTAAAAGGACCAAACATAGGATAAGAATCACCTTCCTGGCTAAGACATACCTCTAAGTCCTTCAATAATTTCAGAGCTGCTTGCCCCTTTGCATTTTTTCTAGTTTGTCCACATCCCTCAGCAACCAGCAACTCATCTTTCAGCTGTAACCTAAGCTCTGCATGCACGGTATCCCCCTTCACCATGCAATGGTCTTTCAAGAAGTAGCCAAGAGAGTCACACAATTCTATGAGCTCACGCAACGGAGGTAGTTCAAGCTTATCAGGAGTCACGATGGGAGATAATAGTGGCTTGACGATCTTCCAAACTTCATCCAGGTTAAGCTTAGTATCAATAAGTATTGCTCCAGCAATACTCTCCACCAAGTCTCCAAGCACCTATAACAAATTAATATCCCATGAATACAAGCAGCCTGCTATAAAGACTTTCATATATAGTAGTGGATTATTGTAACATATACTGAACAATGTTGTATCCTAGGAAAACATTCAAGACTACAGTTGGCATTGAGATTAATAACATATGGTTACAGTGAAATGTCCGTCGAGAAACAGTAAAGAACCTTTGGGGCTTTGTTTCCTTGGAGTGAACAAGAATCAGAGACCAACTTAACAAATGCTGATATTTCGCTTTCAAGATATCCAGAGCGATGTTGAAGATGGACGTGAAGCTCCCTCTTCACAGCAGCATAAGCAAAATTATCATTATTGACAGAAGCAGAGCGCAAATCTGTCAGTTCCCCAGGATCAATATCTTTATGCTTCTGGTAAAGGTACCAGGTAATGAGAATGTCCAGTACTGAGTCACCGAGAAATTCAAGTCTCTGCCACATACAAGAAAATAAGTCTAAAGCTAAAAGCAGGCAATATCTTAAGAAACAACAGTCTATTGGGATGTATTAAAAAAAAGGGCAGCCCGGGACGGACCACAAGGGTCTATATACGCAGAATTACCCTGCATTTCTGCAAGAGGCTGTTTCCATGGCTTGAACCCATGACCTTCTGGTCCCATGGCAGCAACTTTACCGGTTACCCCAAGGCTCCCCTTCAACTCTATTGAGATGTATAATCAGCATTAATTCATATTTATATCTAAATTAGGGACTATTCTTTAACCAACCTGATAATTGTAACTAACGTCCACTTCTAGCACAGTAGCATGTGTTATAGCTTCTAGTAGCAATCCCTTGACAGAAAATTTATAGGTAAGCTTCAACTCAAGGTCTTCAATATCTTTAGCTTTAGGGGTATAGGAGTAAAGAGATGCAGTTTTGATCGCATCCTCTACCAATGAAGGTTCATGTTCAGCTTCAACACCAAGCCATTTCATCAATTCCAGGGCAGCAATAAACCCACCACCAACGTAGTATGCACCTATCAATGCTTCGACACAGTCAGATATTGTTTTCGAGCCCATCCATCTATGTCCTCTATCACAGTGCTTCCCAACTACTACTTTGGGATCTTCAGTCAAAAATTTCTTGTCCAAAGGCACTTCTGACGTCTCAAACCCATGGTCACAAGGACAAAGCCGAAGGGAAAGCTGCCCAGGAGCAGTCCATCGGCGTGGATCAAATGCTCCATCCCTTATATAGCCCTGTAATTAGACATGTAAAGCATGATTAAAATGGAAGTGAGAGAATAACTAATCAGATGGCAAATTATTTGAGGCATACAGGAAAAAAGGGCAATTCAAAATTGACAGGTGGAAAGGATATCGCATCCACATTTCTTTGAGGATTAACAAAACAAGATGAATTTCAATATTCCATGGCGAAAGTGCTTAAAAACCAGAAGACAGCAACCCATGGGGACTTTGAACAGGTTGATATATAAAAACGGCTTAGCCTGTAGCAAGTTCCCACAATCTAGCACCATGTCTGTCTTTTTTAAGTTAAAATGACTCGCAAACTTTTGATGCTATCAGCATCTTTGTTGTGTAAGCAAGTCTGCATAAGATCAGTTGATACCACTGAATATTTGCCCATGACTTCTCTTACAACCAAAATAGGATGAAAATTCCTGGTGAGTTCAATAATATTACAACCCCTGACTTGGAACAGTGCTTAGTTCAAGCTCTTCTACCAACTCCCAAATTTCAGCTTTGCATAATTTCACTACTTAGCTAATCCCAAATTGGCTTCAATTTTGGAGGTTTTCAACAAAAGTAAGACACAGACAAAGGATCAAACTGCAAGAGAGTTCCCTTTTTGTGATTATTGTGCAATATCCCAATTTCCGTGATTAGATCCTCCAGCAAGGCCTAATTTTTACAATCCTCGCTGAAACCAAGTAATTGACATATTATCCAAGTAAACACTAAGAAAGCCAAGTTGTTTAATGCTTATTTTCCACGATAAGCTTCAAACGGTTCGAAAAAGCTATTAACAACATTCTTGCCTTGATTTATGTGCCATAGACACTCTTATGAATCCTAATTCATCCATCCCAAGTAATCCATCTCTTACTTCATGCTAATAATAAGCAAAATTTGTTATTTCACTGGCAAACTTTTAATGCTTGGTATTGACTTCTTCAATTGTAGAACATTGGACTCCCCAGGGATGGTTCATTCCCTTTGGAAGAAATCTCCAATTATTGGGAAATTGGAGAATTCTTGAGTCTGAAGGGTCTTCTTAACTCTCTACCCCCACTGACTTCTCTTCCAGATTCCTTATCCTGGAAATCCAAAAAAAGAACCTTCTTTGTGAAAAGTTGTTATACAACCTAGACAAGCAGGTACTCCCTCTTAACATAGCCATGGAAGTCTTTTCGGAAGAACAAAACACCTTTAAAAATTAAATGTTTTTCTTGGATTGTGGCATATAGAAAATGTCTCACCCTTGATAATCTTCAAAAAGGAGACATTATTCTTTGCAACAGATGTGCTCCTTGTGAATAGGAGGCTAAAGAAGTTAGCCATTTATTCCTCCATTGATAGCTCCTCCCAACAGATTTTGCATCTTTTTTTTTTTGCTGTTGTGGGAATCCAACGGTGTATACCAAACAATACAGTGGAATTTTTGCTATCCTGCCATAGATTGGACCTTCAAAACTCTTCCAAAGAAGCCTGGAAAAGCATTCCTAAGGTGGTATGGTGGGTCATATGGAGAGAAGGAAACACGAGAGATTTTGAAGACAAGAGGGGCAATGTTATTAATCTGAAGCTCAGGTGTATGTTTCTGCTTAGTCTTTGGTGCATCAAAATTACGACATATGTTTTAGAGCCGGAAATTATAGTTGACTTTCTTAGTTTACGCATATTGTAAGTTTCTCTTTTGGATGCACATATGCCCCAACATTACCTTAGTGCTGGTTGTTTATAATCTATTCCTTTATTACTCATAAGAAAATGCTTCATATTGACTTCTGACTTCGATGGACATAGTGTGGGATCACTCTAATTGATGCAGCCAGGTAAAAGATTGGAAATTGTGGGACCGGCCAAAGGTGGTTCTATATAGTTCTTACGCTTTTACAACTTCTATTTTATTTGAAACACTGAAATCGTTCTTCACTGACTAAAAGAATTTCACTCTAGCTCTCTAGTTCTTTTAGCTACCATTACATATTTTTACATGTGGAAAGTGAAAAGACATGTGTCAGCATTGTCCCAATCGAGCACTCTCTTTTTATCGAGTTAACGGGTGAAAACACACTCTTTTTTTGATAAAATAATAAATTCTATTATGGAGACAAAGCTTTACATACCTGCAAATGGCGACTAGTTCCCACTTTATGGAGGGTTGAGTTACAAACAGCCCATGAACGCCGATCAGATAGCTGCCCCTCATGCTTCTTGGGATATTTAAGAAAGAGGTGACAACTAACAGCATACTTCAGAACTGAGTCTCCAAGCAACTCCAGACGTTCCATGGAGAAACTCTCATTGCATCTTAGACTAGTAAGAGCTTCAAGAATCTGACCATGAAGGATATTTAGTAAGACAAATGTCTAAGAGTTATTCAGATAGTTGAGCAAATGATAGGACGAACCAATGAGCTTGATATATGTAAATCGCCTGAATGACTTGTAATCTCTTTCCTCAACTCGCTAGCCAACATCAGGGACTCCAGACGGTGCATTAATGAGGGTAGCAAGTAGAAGGATTTCAAGATGTCTATCCGAATGTCTATACCCACCAGAAGTTCTGGTGGCATGTGAACATTATTCAGCGGCTTCCGGACCACCATTTTACTATCTTTTGAATTTGTTCCACAGGAAACGCCTGCTCAAAGAATCTCCGAACATCAACTTTATGTAATCTGAAACACTGAGCTCAATGCACCTATTAGGTACAGTGACAAGTTCAATGTATATCAATTCTTTCTAAAGAACCCAGGTAAAACTTTACCAACTTTGAACTTCAAAGGTTATCTTCATTGTCAAACATTACTTCCAATATGATTGTAGAAATGTTGCCAGAACAAGTTCAGTTTCAATTATATACATCTAAAGATATGGTGTCAGCTCAGATTTTTGTAGCATATGTTTACAAACTGTTAGAGAGTAATGAATATAGTAATATACGATACCGATGTCCTACATTAGAGAGTAGGTATTAGTGTTATGTAATACTCCCTCCGCGAACCTATTTCCTTTTTAGTACGTGTCAAAAAGAATCACTCATTTCCCTATTTGGAAACAATTTACCTTTATGCAATGATTTATAGCCACACAAAATATATGTGCATCATTTTACACCACAAATTCGAAAGTCATTCTCTATTTTCTTGTTTGCTTTGGTGATGGATACACTGACACGCCATATTCAAGGGGATGTGCCTTGGTGTATGCTATTTGCTGATGACATAGTCCTGATAGATGAGACGAGGGTTGGCATTAACGAGAGGTTGGAGGTCTGGAGACAGACCCTCGAGTCTAAGGGTTTCAAACTGAGCAGGTCTAAGACAGAATACCCGGAGTGCAAGTTTAGCGCCGAGTCGAGCGAAGTAGGCAGGGATGTGAAGCTTAGAGCCTAGGTCATCCCCAAGAGGGACAGTTTCAAATATCTTGGGTCGGTAATTCAGGGGGACGGAGAGATCGACGGGGATGTCACCCGCCGTATAGGGGCGGGGTGGTCGAAATGTAGGCTTGCATTAGGAGTCTTGTGTGACAAAAAAGTACCATAGAAACTCAAGGGGAAGTTTTATATAGTTGTGGTTAGACGTGCCATGTTGTATGGGGCGGACTGCTAGCCGGTTAAGAACTCTCATGTTCAGAGAGTGAAGGTTGCGGAGATAAAGATGCTCAGGTAGATGTGCGGGCACACCGGATTAGATAAGATTAAGAATGAAGTTATTCGGAAGAAGGTTGGGGTGGCCCCAGTGGATGAGAAGATGCGGGAAGCGAGGCTCAGGTAGTTCGGGCATGTGCGGAGGAGAAGCCCTGATGCCCAGGTGAGGAGTTGTGAGCGGCTGGCGGTGGGTGGAAAGGGGCGAGGCAGTGGTAGGCCTAAGACGTACTGGGGTGAGGTGATTAGGCAGGATATGGCAATAATGCAGATTTCCGAGGACATGACCCTTGATAGGAAAGTCCGGAGGTCTAGAATTAGGGTTGTAGGATAGGGGCTTCTAGAGCTTTTCGTACTTCTTTCCTGAGGCTAGGTGTGGTTTGGTAGGGCCCTCCATAGATGTCTTGCGTTTTGTATCGTGCTCCCTATGGTAGTTACTGTTAGGTGTTATTGCATGCCTTTTAATTTACGGATTTATGTGTAGTTATCTGTTTATGCATTTTCTGCTGGAGTTAGGGGTATGCATTCGAATCGGTTTATCGATAAATCGAATCGATTATTTGTTATCGGTTCATCGATAAATGAAATCGAAAAAATCGAAACCTTATTGAAACGATAACGATAAGCATATATACAAATCGATAATCGATAAGTAATTATCTATAAAGGTCAAAATCGAATCGATAAATCGAATGCACACCCCTAATTATTTTATCTACCACATTTAAGGAATGATCATATTTAAAGCTGAAGGGAATGAAGTTCAAATTAATGAAAAATAGAATTAGCAGTGATGATGTATTTTTATTTTTTTTAATACCGTTGGAGTGTTGGTGGCATATATTTGATCCCTTACTTTAGTTTCATTGCATGTCTATTGACACAATTTTTATGTTATAAACAGTGTTCATCTTATTTTAGCTTCTTTTTGTCCATATTAGTTAGGCGTGTTTATAGCGATATACTTTCCGTGGAATCCTGCAAATTTTCTTATTGGTGTAATCGAAAACCGAACCGATAAGCCCCAAATATTAATAAATCGAAAAAATCGAAACCTTATTGAAACGATAACGATAAGCATATGTACAAATCGATAATCGATAAGTAATTATCGATAAGAGTAAAAATCGAATCGATAAATCGAATGCACACTCCTAGCTGGAGTCACTAATGCTCTTTTGTTTTTCCTTTTCTTTTTCTCTTCTCTTTCACTTGAGCCGAGGGTCGATTGGAAACAAACTCTCTGCCCTTTCGGGTAGGGGTAAAGCTTGTGTACGTATTACCCTCCCCAGACCCCACTTTGTGGGAATAAACTGGTAGTTGTTGTTGTATTCTCTATTTTCTTGAATTTCGTGCCCAGTCAAATGGCTTCACATAAATTGAAATGGAATGAGAATCTATATATACATAGGGCTCAATGTAAGACTGAAAATGTTGGTTTATGTTTAGTCAACATGCTGAAACTGTTGGTTTAGGTTTAGTCAACAATGGCATGCCAATTGGAAAAGTTGGTGGAAAAAGTTGGCATGAATGCTAGGAGGAAGCTTCCTCCTTTGATTTCACCCATGACATCAAGAGGAGGTAGTTTGATGTCACCAATGACATCAAGAGGAGGTCCTTACCCCTATAAATAGATGCACTCTTTCATTTGTAGAAACCATCCCAAAAACAATACAATATATTGTTGTGAGTAGAGAGTTAAGAGAGAAATTCTCTTAAGTGTAATTGGGAAATCTCCATTCCTTTGTAAATAATAGAAAGACAATTGTTCTCTGGTGGACGTAGGATTAATCCAATCACGTTAAATCTTGTGTTCTTTCTTTTACGTTCCCGCTAACAATTGGTATCAGAGCGACAAGATTCTTTAGCGATCCAAGGAGAAAGAACAAGCAAAGATGAGTTCCGTGAAGTTTGAAATTGATAGATTTAGTGGACGTAACAACTTCAACATCTGGAAGATCCAGATGAAGGCGTTACTACGGAGTGAAGGTTCAATCCATGCTATTGACGGAAAGTATACCAAGGATATATCAGCTCCCGACAAGGAGAAGATTGAAGGGGATGCATTGAGTGCAATCCAACTATCACTTGCACCTAACGTGCTTTATGAAGTGAGTACAGGTACCGAAGAGACGGCCAAACAGTTATGGGAAAAACTAGAAGGGCTATACCAAGACCGATCAGTGACAACAAGGATATTGTTACAAGGGCGTCTTCACACATTTAAGATGGGGTCAGGTACTTCGTTACAAGATCATTTAGATGCGTTCAATAAACTTGTCATGGACTTACAGATTGCAGGAATTAAAAGGGAGGATGAGACACTTGCATGTGCTTTGCTATTTTCATTTATTTCAGGATATCGTGATATTCAGAATTCAATGATGTATAGCAAGGAGCCTATCAAGCTTGAACAAGTGCGGCAGGCACTTAACTCTAGTGATGTGCGGAGGCACATCGAAGGAGACAGAGATGATCAGGCAAATGGGCTCTTTGTGAGTGACCGGACTAGCCAACAGTGAAAGAGCAAATCAAGGTACAGATCAAAGTCTCGTGTGAACAAGAAGAATACGAGTGTTGGGGTTGTGGCAAGAAGGGGCACTTTGAACAAGATTGCCCAATGTCAAAGTCCAAGGAAAAGGCGAGTGCATCTACAGTTGAACAGGTACATGATTTTGATAATGATTATGTACTAACAACATCGTGTAATAATAGTAATTATGAAAACAAATGGGTGTCTGCATATGACGTTCCGAAAAGTCTGGTTTAGCAGCTATGAGAAAAGTGGAGGAACCGTAGTAATGGGCAATAATGCAACTTGTGCAATAGTTGGCATTGGCTCGGTTCGAGTTCACTGCCATGATGGAGTCGTGAGGACTATTACACAAGTCCGTCATGTTCCTGATCTGAAGAAGAATTTGATCTCCTTGGGTACTCTAGATGAACAAAACTATGGATGAACAAAACTATAGGTACATGAGCGAAGCAGGAACTATGAAGGTGACTAAAGGTTTTTTCGTCATGCTGAAAGGCAAGCTGGAGAACGGCCTTTACACATGGGCCGGAAGAAGCATTGTTGGCTCTGCAAATGCATCTACAATGCAGTTATCTAATGATGACATGGCAAGACTATGGCACATGAGACTGGGTCATATGAGCGCACGTGGACTGGAGATGTTGAGCAATCGTAACCTTTTGGAAGGTGAGAAGATCAGCACATTTGACTTCTGTGAGCACTGCGTTCTAGGGAAGCAGAAGAAGGTCAGTTTCAGCACTGACAAACACAAGACAATAGGAGTGCTAGACTACATTCATTCAGATTTATGGGGTCCCTCTAAACTTCCATCGAGGGCGGAAAGAGGTATCTTCTCACTTTTATTGATGATTTCTCACGAAAGGTTTGGGTGCATTTTTTTACGGCAAAAGGTGATGCTTTTAAAGCATTCAAAGAGTGGAAGATTTTGGTTGATAATCAAATGGAGTGGAATATCAAGTATCTTCGCACAGACAATGGCTTGGAGTTTTGCGATGAAGAGTTTAATGAATTATGCAAGGTTCATTGGATCTCAAGACATAGGACTGTCAGGCATACCCCACAGCAGAATGGAGTTGCCAAGAGAATGAACAGAACTCTTCTTGAAAAGGCTCGTTGTATGCTCATACAAGCCAAAATGTCCAAAGTATTTTGGGCTGAAGCAGTTCACACTGCTGCTTATATTATCAATCGATCATTAGGATCGGCAATTGACTTTAGGACTCCAAATGAGGTATGGTTAGGTGAACCCTCAAACAATTCATACTTACGAGTATTTGGGTGTCCAACCTATTATCAAGTTAATGAAAGAAAGCTTGAACCAAGGGCTAAGAAGGCCATATTCGTAGGGTATGTGGATGGAGTAAAAGGGTACAAACTTTGGTGTTTGTCTTTACTCAAATTTATAGTTAGTAGAGATGTTACCTTCAATGAATCCTCTATACTTGATCCTCGTAAAGTTTCCGTGGAGTTTTCAGGAAACAAGAACAACGAGCAGGTGGAGTCTCCGGTGGAGCTTGCCAAGGAAAAGGATCAAGAGACTCAGGTTAAAGATGAGTCGGAAGATGTAGACCTTGAAGAACTTGCTGTCAATGAACCATACACAATTGCGAATGGGAGGGAGAAGAGGCAGACACGAGAACCGAAATGCCTTATAAATCAAGCAAACTTGATTGCATATGCGTTCGTAGTTGCACAAGAAGAGATTAAGGATCTGGAGCCCTCCTCGTATATTGAAGCAACTTCTTGCCTGCACAATGGCGGTTAGCCGTGACGGAAGAGATGGAGTCTCTTCATAAGAATCAGACATTGGTCTTAGTGAAAAGACAAAAGGGGAAGAGGACAATTGGATGCAAATGGATCTACAGAAAGAAAGAGGGAATTCCTGAAGTGGAAAATGCTAGGTTTAAGGCGAGATTGGTTGCAAAAGGTTTTAGTCAGAAAGAGGGAATTGACTACAATGAAATTTTCTCTCTAGTCGTGAAGCATATCTCAATTCGCGTGCTACTAGCATTGGTTGCACAATTTGACTTGGAGCTTCAACAGCTTGATGTCAAAACTGCTTTCTTACACGGTGATCTAGAAGAGACAATCTATATGGATCAGCCTGAAGGTTTCCTAGCTGAGGGAAAAGAAGATCACGTATGCCAACTAAAAAAGTCTTTGTATGGTTTGAAGCAATCGCCTAGACAATGGTACAATAGGTTTGATGCATTCATGACAACACATGAATTCTCAAGGAGTGCATTTGATAGCTGTGTGTATCACAAGAAGATGTCTGGTAACTCAATGATTTATTTATTGGTGTATGTTAGTGATATGCTTATTGCTACTAACAACATTACAGAGATAAATGCTTTGAAGAAGCTATTGAGTAAGGAATTTGACATGAAGGATTTAGGAGCTGCAAAGAAAATCCTTGTTATGGAGATTTCAAGAGAAGACGGTGTTGTACATCTTTCTCAAAAGAGGTATATTGAAAGGATTCTCGAGAGATTCAATATGCATACGTGCAAGCCTGTAAGTACACCATTAGCTCCTCATTTTAAACTTTCAGAGTTACAAATGCCTCAGTCCGAGGATGAGGTGGAGCACATGTCAAAGATTCCTTATGCCAGTGCAGTTGGTAGCATTATGTATGCTATGGTACGCACACGTCCAGATATTGCTCAATCTGTGAGTGTGGTAGTAGATACATGTCCAGCCCAGGAAAGAAGCATTGGGAAGTTGTCAATTGGATATTGAGATATCTCAAGGGAGCTTCTGGTGTTGGTCTAACTTTTCGAAAAACTGGTGGAGGTATTTCAGTTCTCGGTTATGTGGATTCTGACAATGAAGGAGATCTTGACAGCAGAAGGTCCAGAACTAGATACATCTTTACCCTCGTTGGCAGTGCCGTTAATTGGAAGTCGACTCTGCAGTCAATTGTCGCTTTGTCTACGACAGAAGCAGAATACATGGCAGCAGCAGAGGCTGAGGGAAGGTATCTGGTTAAAAGGTTTAGTAGCGGAATTGAGTTTGGTTCAACTGAAATCAACTCTTAGATGTGATAGTAAGAGTGGTATTCATCTAATGAAAAATCAAAGATTTCATGAGCGCACTAAACACATTGATGTTAGATTTCATTTCCTCCGAGATGTTGTTGAAGAGGGCATTATCAAGGTCGTGAAGGTTATCACAGATGATAATGCTACAAATATGTTGACCAAGATAGACCCGCTCGCTAAGTTTGCACACTGCAAAGACTTGGCGGGGATGTGCATCAATTGATGCAGCTCCGAAGAGAACAGTTGTTAGGTGGAGGATATATGTTCAACCATCGTTTGATTCTTCTTGTTTCTTACAACGGGATTGCCCAGTAAGCTTAAAAGTTTTGGCCAGAGTTGTTCACACGCATGCTCGAAACGCAAACCAAGGAGGAGATTGAAAATGTTGGTTTATGTTAAGTCAACAATGGCATGCTGAAAATGTTGGTTTAGGTTTAGTCAACAATGGTATGCCCATTGGAAGAGTTGGTGGAAAGAGTTGGCATGAATGCTAGGAGGAATCTTCCTCCATTGATGTCACCCAAGACATCAAGAGGAGGTAGTTTGATGTCACCAATGACATCAAGAGGAGGTCCTTACCCCTATAAATAGATGCACACTTTCATTTGTAGAAACCATCCTAAAAACAATACAATATATTGTTGTGAGTAGAGAGTTAAGAGAGAAATTCTCTTAAGTGTAATTGAGAAATCTCCCCTTCCTTTGTAAATAATAGAAAGGCAATTGTTCTCTGGTGGACGTAGGATTATTTTGATCTGAACCGTGTTAAATCTTATGTTCTTTCTTTCACGTTTCTGCTAACGAAGACATTATAATATCAATAAAATATTTCTTCCGTGCAGGGAAGAAACAGCCATAGTGCAAATATTCCACTGATTGTTGCGCCAAAACCAATTTTTACCGTAGTTATGCATAAACCAACGCCACCACCACAAGATTCACCGTAGCCCCGCGACCAAACCCAACAAACCCCACCAAAAAAATCTTCCCCACGCACTTTCACGCGCCGAAAAGAAAAGGGAATTTTCCAGCGAGATCTTGACATGAGCCAAGTACATGCGCCGACGCATGTACCACCTTTCGACCAGTTTCTTGCAAAGATTCTTGAGGACTCTTACTCAGGAGGTGATTTCGAGCCTACTGATCCAGATTACATCAAATTCCAACCATTTTTCTATTTTCTGGCGAAGATTTCCATATTCCGACAATTGTTCCTATTTTTCTCCTCAAACCGAGCCTACTCACTCAGCTTGTCACTTTCAGAAGACAACTTTATTTTTCCGGAAACATATCTATGATCCGGCATCAACAATGATTTTTTACGGCAGCTTTTCCTTCGCCTGTTTCAGCAAGTTACAGTTGATTATTTTGATATTTGGTGATAATTTACTAAACTTCTCTTCAATCCGAAGATTTCTTTGGGATTTGATGTTTTTGGTTCTAAAAATACGAGTTCCGAAAGTTCAGGTGTTATCATTACTTCGAATATGGGAAGCTCAAACTACTTAGCTTGGGTTTCCTCGGTTGAGTTGTGGTGCAAGGGTGAAAGTATTCAAGATCAATTAACTAAAAAGTCTAGAGAGGGAGATGAAAAGGCCTAAGCACATTGAAAAGATGGATACTCAGTTATGTAGTATCATGTGAAGATCTATTGATTCCAAGTTGATGCTCTTATTTCGTCCATTCCAAAAAAAGTCATTTAGTTTAGAAAAAGACTCGCACTTTATACACTAGTGACATCTCGTTTCTATGATGTGATATCGTGGATGACAAACTTGAAAGAACAAGAATGTCTACTTACTTGAGACAAGTATAGGCAGTCATGGACGAATTTGAGAAGTTGATGTCAGTTTCTGCTAGAGTTGAAAAGCAGCAACAGAAGATGTTTCTAGTTCTTACACTCCCTGAACTTTCTAATGACCTTTATTAAATACGCGACCAGATTTTGACTAGTCCGACTGTCACTACAATTGATGAATTATTCTCTCGATCGCTTCCAGTGTTGTCAAAGGCGCGCTTAAGCCCTGAAGCGAGGCTCAAATTATGTTGAGCGCTTCACTTTGCTTTGTGGGCGCTTTAGTGTGCATCAAGGCTCTAAGGCATACTTTTCCTTGCCAATGAGTGTAATCCTAAAAAGTGACATTAAACAATTGTTATTTTCACTTTCTCATAATTTGTTTTTCAATTTCTTTGTCAATATATTTGTCATTTATGATTATAATTATTAGTCTTGCACTACATATACATAATTTACGTTTTCTCCAATTGAGCCTTTTTTTCATTAAAGCCCATGCTTTATTTGCGCTTTGCGTTTAAAGCCCCAGCAGACCTTAGAGCTTTTTTGCGCTTCTCGCCTTTGATAACACTGATTGCTTCACCTTGCTGCAGTGCCAACAAACAGTGATCTCATCACAAACAACTGACTTCTCTGTTGTCGCATCCCAAAAAAATTGGGCATCTCCGACTATGGAGAATAGGTGAGGAGGAGGTTGTTTTGGAAGGTCTCGACCCAAGTGTTCTTATTGTACTAAGCTTGGAAACACCAGTGAGGTATGGTCAACCACCTAAAAATGCTCGTGTTGCTCAAACCGAGACTGCAAGTAACTAGGGGGTTTCTTTATCTGAAGGGTAATAGAATGAATTACTTTAGTATCGAGCAAGTAAGCAGACACCTCCACAAGTAGCTTCTATAGCTTAGATTGATACTCATGTTGTTGGTAATTTCTTTGTTTGTGTTTTCCATCCTAGTACTCTTGGGACCATGTATCATGGACTCAAGCGCCTCTGATCACTATTATGGTAAAAGGTTACTTTTGTCAAATATTGTTTATTCGCAGTCTCTTCCTAATGTTACTTTAGCTCATGGAATCCAAACAAAAGCAAAAGAAGTTGGACAAACTAATCCATTATCCTTTGTCACTCTAGATTTTGTTCTTTATGTCCCTAGCTGCTCTTTTAATCTTGCATTTGTTAGTCGGTTGACTCGTGCACTCCATTGTAGTATACTCCCTCCTACCCATTTGACTGGGCACGGAGTTTAAGAAAAGAGAGAAGACTTTTGATCTTGTGGTGTAAAATAAGGCACCTTTATTTTGTATGGCTATAAATCATTGCATAAAGGTAAATTATTTCCAAATAAGGAAATGAGTCATTCCTTTTGGCACGGACTAAAAAGAAAATAGGTTCACATAAATTGAAAGGGATGGAGTATATTTTATGGATGATTCTTTTGTTATGCGGGACTATACAGGGTAGTTGTTTCTTTTGTTATGCAGGACCGCAGTACGGAATAGACGATTGGCACAGGACGTGAATTACAAGGCCTTTACTACCTTGACTCACTCAATCCCTCCATAGCATGTCCAGTTACAAATCCTCCAAACCTAATTACAGACGTTTAGGACATCCTAGTATATCCCAGTTTCAAAAGATGGTACTAGTTTGTCTATATTAGATTGTGAGTCATGTCAACTTGCAAGTGTTATAAGTCAGTCTATGGATTGTCCTAGTGACTAGACCTGATATTTCCTTTTTTGTCCGTGTCATAAGTCAATTTATGGATTGTCCTTGTGATAGTCATTAGGATGCAATTGTCCAAATTCTTTGTTATATAAAATCAACCCCATGCAAAGGACGGTTGTTCGAGGATCGAGGCCATCTGCAGATTGTTGGATACACATATGTTGATTGGGAAGGATCACCTTTAATAGACGTTCTACCTCCAAATACTGTGTTTTAGTAGGAGATAATTTGGTGTCTTAGAAGAGGAAAAAATAGAATGTGATTACCCGCTCTAGTGCAGAAGTAGCGTATCGAGCAATGGTTGTGGCAACGTGTAACCTAATTTGGGTCAAACAGCTGCTCAGAGAACTAAAGTTTGGAGAGATTAGTCAGATGAAATTTGTGTGTGATAATTAAGCTGCCATTGATATAGCATCAAATCTGGTGTTGAATGAGAGGACTAAAGACATTGAGATTGACTGTCACTTCGTCAGAGACATTCTCTCAGGAGACGTTATAAGTTCGTGAAGTCAAATGATCAGCTTGCAGATATTTTTACCAAGTGTTACTGGTCCTCGTATTAGTTACATTTGTAACAAGCTCGATACATATGACTTATATGCACCAGCTTAAGGGGGAGTGTTAGATAGTAATATATTAGTGTCCCATGTTGGAGAATAAGTATTAGTGTTATGTAACGTCTGATATAGATAGGGCTCAATGTAAGCCAATATAATATCAATAAAATATTCTCCGCTGCCTTTATTTCTCATACAAATTACTAATCACACAGCACTTTCCAGTAGAAAGTCCACAGCCGCCTAAAATAACTTCAGTTAGCTATACCACAAGACTATTTTAATTCAAGCAATTAAAACTTTACTTGTGTCAATGGGTAAAAAATAGAAATAGCTAATACATTTTAAAGAGGTTATGAAGGATGCATGCTAATGTCTTTCTGCAATTGCTGACATAAATTTGCCTACTTACCCAAAAAAAAATATTTAGCCTATTTACAGATTAAGCGTGCATGTGGTTTAATGTGATCCAAAGGGCAAGCTATGATCCTATAATCGGGAAAAGGCAAACTGCTATTGGATTCGGTTAAGAGAACACAACTACTTTGGTTCTTAGCATTTGTCAAAACAATATCATCTATCTCCAATGAAGTCCACACAATCTCAGCACATGGTTTGTCACTGGTAATAAGTAAAACAACCTCCCACAAATTTCCATGCTCTGCAACCTATAGCAAACATGTTTAGAATCTAACTAGGGGTAAAGACGTGGATCACTCCATTAATGGGGATTTAATGGATTTGTACCGAGAATATATTTTAAGAAAACCATTGTCAGAAATTCACTTAGAACTCAAAACCTATCAAAAAGAAAAACTTAAATGGCACAAAGCTAATATATTTAAATTTGTTTGCTACTCTCTTTCCTTGTTTACTGGAAGGAAACTCCTAGGCAGGCTGTAATAGAAATGTTCAACACATGCTAGTGTGTCTTGTGCTTCTAAAAATGATGTAAATTCCAAAAGAGATGGCCTACTTATAATAACCAAGAATCAGCAATAACTTGACAAACCTTCTTTTTGAAAATCCACAAGAAGATTGAATGCATTATGGCTTTGCTTTAGCAGCAACAAAGGCTGTCCAGGATACAGTAAAACAATTCCATACCTAATCAACAGAAACAGAAAAAAAAAACATTTCTAATTTAACATACTCGGGTCTTTTCAAACAGTAAATAAGAAATAGTAATTTAGGTAGAAGTTTCCTACTTTTTATGGAAGTAGTCAGCAAATGATGAAAAGGATGACTGGCTAGCTTCTGAATTTACTTCGAAGGGGCTCTCTGCAGAAGTATTGGCAACAGCGTCCAGAACAGAATAGATTCTTCCAGTATGAATGGCCACAACAACCATGTCCTTAAGCTTGCTTCTACAGACTGACATATTGGCAAAGTGAATCAAATCTGTCTGATCGAGATCTACCATAAACGATGCAGTCCTATCAACTAAGGAATTCTTCCGGGTAGTTTCAGATTGTTCAGCATTTAACCAAGCATTTCTTTTCAAAAATTTCACAACTGACACAGAAGATTCAATTCCTCCCCAATCTATTCTACAAGGTTCACAACTTGAATCTAAAGGATCCAGTGGTAGTAGCAAGTACATGTTCGATGTCTCCCATAAAAATTCATCTGTCTCAAGTAGAAATTTCCTTCCACCCGATGATTTAACAAACAATTTACCAAACACCCCATTAAAGAATAGTTCTTGGAAGAGTTTTGCTTTTGCCACCTGACAATGAAATTGTTTAATGCTTGTAAATATGAAATACCAACATGATAGAATTATATAAACTCAAATTCTGTGGCTTGGTTCCAACCTGTTGAGCATCCAAATGGAGTTTCCCACAATGCGACACAGATGATTGGACAAACTTGGAGACTAAGAAGAGTTCAACTTCCACATTTCCCACATCATCATCTAGTTCTGATTGAAGCAAAAGGACAAAGCTGGAATACTTCACTTCTGGTATGTTGCAAGAGAAGTTCATTTTATACGCCTGAAATACTTCTCCATTAGGGTCATATCCCCATGTCCCGGATAAGGCACTAACATGAGCTGTGCCATGTAATTCTTTCAACTTAGTTGTTCCTAAAAACATATTAATGAGAACATAAACCTTCAATCACAATAAGCAAATAAACAAGGTTGAGCATCTACTAGGTATCAAAACAGGTGCAGCTTAACTGGGGTCCAGATTTTAGTGCACCTTAAGAATAAAAACTTACTTTCTTGTTCTTAGATTCTTCCATGAATTGCTATTTATTCAGAAAGAAGAATAGATCAAATATATTCACCGGGAATTCATAAGAGCCTCCAATGATATGTGAACTTTAATCAGTATAGGGCATGAAAGTGGATGAATTTTTTAGAGCAATATTTGTGTTGACTCACATCAATAGAAAATTTCATAACACCCTCGAGATTCATGGAGTTGAAAGTTTATTTATCAAAGAAGCTTCCAGTTGATAATTACACTGAGTTTCCTGGCTTCAAAAGCTTCGAAGGATTTATCATATTAATATATTTACCTATGGCACATGCAACCTAAACATAAGCAGTTGGTTATTTGAAAGATTTTTGCTGTTCAACTGCACAAAAAAAAAAATTGAAACTGTCTCTTCCACCATATTGACTTCCTCCTCTTCCTTTATTTTGTTTTACTTTTTTACTCAAGAGTTCTTCTCTACTGTATTGAGATGTGTTATTTGATGTACAACTAGCTAATTCTACATCCTGACGACATGCATTAAATATTGTAATAATACTAGATGGTAATATTGTTGATTGACTTACAACAACAACAACAACAACTACCCAGTATGTTCCCACAAAGTGGGGTCTGGGGAGGGTAATACGTACACAGGCCTTACCCCTACCCGAAAGGGTAGAGAGGCTGTTTCCGGCCGACCCTCGGCTCAGAAAAAGAGAGAGAAAATCAACAAACAAAACAAAACAAAACAATGTTAGTAAATCCGGGATAAATCAAATAAATAATTATCTAAACATAAAACCAAAAGTAGAATGACATGCAATAATACCAATCGGTTACTACCATAAGAGGCACAATACAATACATTAATTAACTATAGAGATCGCTACCAAACCCCACTCAGCCCCTAACAGAAGTACTAAGAATTCTAGAAGGCCCTACCCTACAACCCTAATACTAGACCTCCAAACTTTCCTATCAAGGGTCATGTCCTCGGAAATCCCCATTCTAGCCATATCTTGCCTAATCACCTCACCCCAATACCTCTTAGGCCTCCCTCTGCCTCGACTCGCGCCAACCACCGCCAGTCGCTCACAACTCCTCACCGGTGCATCAGGGCTTCTCCTCCGCACATGCCCAAACCACCCGAGTCTCGCTTCTCGCATCTTCTCATCCACTGGGGCCACCCCCACCTTCTCCCGAATAACTTCATTCTTAATCTTATCTAATCTGGTGAGCCCGCACATCCACCTGAGCATCCTCATCTCCGCAACTCTCATTCTCTGGACATGAGAGTTCTTCACAGGCCAGCACTCCACCCCATACAACATGGCAGGTCTAACCACCGCTCTATAAAACTTCCCCTTGAGTTTCTGTGGAACTTTCTTGTCACACAAGACTCCTGATGCGAGCCTCCACTTCAACCACCCCACTCCTATACGGTGAGTGACATCCCCGTCAATCTCTCCGTCCCCTTGAATCACTAATCCAAGATATCTGAAACTGTCCCTCTTGGCTATGACCTGAGATCCCAGCTTCATGTCCCAGCCTACTTCGCTCGACTCGGCGCTAAACTTGCACTCTAGATATTCTGTCTTAGACCTGCTTAGTTTAAAACCCTTAGACTCGAGGGTCTGTCTCCAGACCTCCAACCTCGCATTAACACCAGCCCTCGTCTCGTCTATCAAGACTATGTCGTCAGCAAAGAGCATACACCATGGCACATCCCCTTGAATATGGCGAGTTAGAGCATCCATTACCAAGGCAAATAAGAGAGGGCTTAGCGCAGATCCTTGATGTAGCCCCATAACCACCGGGAAATGGTCCGAGTCGCCACCCACCGTCCTAACCCTAGTCTTGGCTCCATCATACATGTCTTTGATCACTCTGATGTAGGCTTCTGGCACGCTCTTCGCCTCCAAGCATCTCCACAGAACCTCTCTAGGGACCTTATCGTACGCCTTCTCCAAGTCGATAAACACCATATGCAGGTCCTTCCGCTTATCCCTGAACAATTCCACCACCCTCCTCACAAGGTGGATAGCTTCTGTAGTAGAGCGACCCGACATGAAACCAAACTGGTTCACAGATATAGATGACATCTCCCTCACCCTCGCCTCGATCACCCTCTCCCAGACCTTCATGGTGTGACTTATTAATTTGATACCCCTATAGTTGTTGCAATACTGGATATCCCCTTTGTTTTTGTACAAGGGAACCACTGTACTCCATCTCCACTCCTCCGGCATCCTCTTGGTCCTAAAGATCACGTTGAACAACATGGACAACCACTCCACTCCTGACCTACCCATGCATTTCCAAAACTCCACCGGAATTTCGTCTGGCCCAGTCGCTCGACCCCTACTCATCCTACGCAACGCCCTCAAGACCTCCTCCTCCTTAATGCGCCTGCAGTGCCCGAGGTCTCTAGGACACTCTGAATGCCCCAGCTCCCCTAGCTCTAAGACTCGATCCCCCTCTTCGTTAAGTAGGTCTCGAAAGTATTCCTGCCATCTCCGCTTGACTTGCGACTCCCCCGTCAGAACCCTACCATCCTCGTCCTTGATGCACCTAACTTGGTCTAGATCTCGCGCCTTCCTCTCCTCACCTTAGCCAACCGGAATAACTTTCTGTCCCCGCCTTTCTTCCCCAATTCCTCGTACATGCGCCCAAACGCTGCATTTTTAGCTTCCGTGACCGCCGGTTTCGCTTCCTTCCTCGCCACCTTGTAGTTCTCCTTGTTCGCTCTCCTTTCTTCTTCGCTTGAGCTCCCTTCCAACTTAGCAAACGCCGCCTTCTTCGCCTCCACTTTTCCTTGGACTACCTCATTCCACCACCAGTCACCTTGGTGCCTGCCTGAATAGCCCTTGGCTACCCCAAGCACATCTCGCGCAGCCTCCCTAACCAAGTTCGCCGTCACTGACCACATTGCGTCCGCTTCCCCAGAGCTACTCCAAGCTCCCCCATCAACTAGCTTCCTCTCCAGCTCCTGGGCTTTCTCCTTAGTCAAAGTTCCCCATCTAATCCGCGGTCGGCCCCGAGGACCCCTCCTCTTCCTCTTCACCCAGAGACCTACATCCATCACTAGGAGTCTATGAAGAGTTGAAAGGGACTCTCCCGGAATAACCTTGCAATCCTTGCACAACCCTCTATCGCTCCTTCTGAGGAGGAGGTAATCAATCCGAGTCCTCGCCGTGGAACTTTTGAAAGTAACCAAATGCTCCTCCCTCTTCTGAAATGACGAGTTCGCGATCAAAAGCTGCGAAATCAAGCGGTGACGTGCCTCCTCCGTTCCTAACCCCAAGGCCAAAGCCACCGTGCACCTCACCATAACCACCAGCATCAGCCCCAATATGACCATTAAAGTCCCCTCCAATAACTAACTTCTCAGATTGGGGAATACTATTCACCAAATCATCCAAGCCCTCCCAAAAGCGCCTCTTAACCTCCTCATCTAAGCCCGCTTGCGGCGCGTAAAGCGCTAATGACATTGAGAACACTACCGCCAATAACCAGTTTAATAGACATTAACCTATCATCCACTCGCCTAACCTCAACCACGGACTCCCTAAGATTCCTATCTACCAAGATACCTACTCCATTCTTAGGAAAGACTTGATTCTGTTGATTGGATTTATTATTAGGAAAGAATTGTTTCTGATTGAGATCTTATTTTATTCTGATTGACGTAATTGATTATAAATTGATTGTAATTTATTTCCATTCCTAAAATAGTCATAGGACCTAGTGTATAAATACTTTTGCTTCGGGATATAAGAAACACACAGAAATACAAGAAGCCTTTTCTTCTTCTCAAAATCTACATGGTATAGCTGAGTTATCTCCCTCGCAGCACTAGAGTTCTGCTTTTATCAAAGAGGCCGAGAACCACTGCGACATAAACTCCGATCAGTTTTTTTTGGAATTTTCTTTTCTGTTGGGGTCACTAGAACATTCCGAGCCTATCCCTACCAGTTTTGATTTTTCCATTCACCGGAGTTAAGATTCCGTCTAGAAAGATTATTTTTGAGTAATTTTCTTTTGATTAGGCAGAAAATACGAAGACATTCAAGGAAACAGTTTACGGAGAAATCTTGTCTTCGGATGAAATTCAGCTTCTCCATCGTCTCCTGCCCAAAGTTGACTCCGCTAATGTTGCCACATTCCATTATGTGCAATCAGGTATTACCTTTGTTGCTCACCTTAATTCTTGGATTGTTGATTCTTGTGCAAATAGACACACGGCAAGCTCTTCTAAAGGCATTCAAAACTAACTCCTAATATTAAACTATCATTCGTATCCATGTCCCGGAGTTTCCTGTCAATCTTTTATTTGTTAGTGCCATCACCAAAGCTCTAAACTATAAAATTGAGTTCTTTCCCGAACATTTTCTTTTCCAGGATCTTCAAACAGGGAAAAGGATTGGCAGTGGTAGATTGCGTGATGACTTTTATGGGTAGAGTGTACGCAGTCCTTACCCCTACCTTTAAGAAGGCAGAGAGGTTGTTTCCGATCATCTGACAACCGAAGCAAAAATACTAAACTAACACTAAGGAATGCAAACAGAAAATCAAAACAAAGGGAATAACAAGTAATAACAGAAGTCTAGGGATACGAAAATACACAAAGGACACTAAGTGATATATCAAAGCTACGGCTACAAACACGGGCATTGCTCGGCTACCTAACCCTATACCTTTATTCTCAACCTCTATACTTTCCTATCCATGGCCATGTTCTCAGTAAGCTGGAGCAACGACATATCTCGCTTAATCATCTCTCTCCAATACTTTTTTGGCCTACCTCTACCTCTCTGTTGGCCCTCCAATGCCAACCTCTCACAACTCCTCACTGGTGCATCTGTGCATCCCCTCTTCACATGGCCGAACCATCTAAGTCTCGCCTCCCACATCTTGTCCTTCACTTGAGTCACGCCCACCTTGTGCCGGATAACTTCATTTCTAATTCTATCTAACCCGGTATGCCCGCACATCCATCTCAACATCCTTATTTCAGCCACCTTCAACTTCTGGATATGGGAAGTTCTTAATTGGCCAACACTCCGTCCCATACAGCATACTCGGTCTGACCACCGCTCTATAACTTTTCTTTTAAGTTTTGGTAGCACATTCTTATCACACAAAACGTTGGAAGCGAGCCTCAAAACTCCGGTCAAGCCTTTTTTGGGAAAAGTAAGAATGTCAACCAAGAAACAATACAGCAGCATAGACAGTTAAGACACACATCATTCTTTGTTTTGAAGAAGTTATATCCTGGTTTCAAGGACTAAATTTGAATCTTTGTTCTGTTATGAGTGTGAATATGTCAAACATACGAGAAACTCTTATTCTGGGAGTGATAATAGAAGCATAACTATGTTTATGAATATTTGTTCTGATGTATCCTACTCAAACTGTTTCTTAGTCTGGTACTTTCAATGACTGCTGCACTAGGATGACTTGGGCATATTTGTTAAAACACCAAAACTGAAGTTTTCTCTTGTTTTCAGTAACTTCATATGATGATTTGTACTTAGTTTGATGCCATAATAAAAATCTTGAGAACTGATAATGGCACCATTTTTCCGATAATTGCTCCTACAGCACTATCCCGACGACCGTTTACTGCTGCTTTTCTATGTTCAAAGTGAACAAATTTAAGTTGGATTACTCACTTATCAGTTGTCGCGCTTCTTTCCACTAATTGTTTCGATGGCACCATTTCTTTCTGGCCATTCTTGTCATCATGATTCAGATGATCAAAATTTCCCCACAAGATTCTATAGATTTTTAAAGGAATGTTTTCCCATAGTTTGTCCTATAGCACTATTTCGACGACTGCTTACCTGTGGTTTTCTATGTTCAAAGTGAAGAAATTCAAGTTGATTTACCACCTTGAGTTTGAAGAGACATTTGGAATATTAAGTGTTAGTGTCATAATGTTAGAGTTAGAATAATAGAAGAGTTCATTCTCAACAAAAAAAATATCATTTTTGCTACTAAAAAAGATAATATAGAAATATTAAGTTCTTGTTTCAGATGTTATCCCACAATTGGGGAACTATCATGGGCATTGTTTTTGACACCTAAAAAAAGGAATGTCTTGTATTATGTTGTCATCAATACCTCTTGCCTTTTTACAAATATTATACGAACCCAAGAGATGTCATCATTGAAAATATTGTTCTATGATAATAAGTCTCCCAACAAATTGGGCGCAACTTCGCACAAATTTCAACAAGGAATGGATTTGTCATTTATGTTTAACTACTTGATAAAGGAAGGATTAATCATGTCAAGTGAATCTTAAGATAGCCCACAGTCCCATTAAATGTTGCTAGAGTGTAATTTGATGAACTCAAAAGCAGAGAAGACAGAGGTCAAAAATTAAAAGCTTATTCCTGTTTACCTGCCCCTACATGTTTGTCCTGCACATGCAAATCACTTTTGGAAGACTTTTCATTGAGAGGAAGAAGATGATCATTCAGAGCACCTATCTGATGCAGCTTCTTACATGCATCCAAGCAGACAAGCTGTCTTGACAATTTAATATTCCTGCATTCTGGACCAACCATTGTTTGGAAAGCTGCATTTGTAGGTAACGTCAATTTACACTGGTACAAGTCCCCAGAGAAGATGTACTCAAAATTGGGCTTTGGAGAGAAGAACCTGTGAGAAAACTTTTATCATATTTTTAGACAATAAATAGATAAGACTCCATCATTCTGTTCTAGGTATACTCTTAATCTGGAATATGAGAGTAAAATCGGGACGTATCGAAAAGCATCAAATTTGTTAAATGTAAGAGGAGAACTTAAAGCCAAGAGCAACATTTTCATACAGAACGGAAAATTTAAAATTGATGACTCCCGTGACATAATCATTTATTGAAAGCAAGAATTGCCCCTTGCACAGGCAAATGTGACACATATTTGTGTTGTATGCCTAATTCAGACAGCAAGTGAGCCACCCATCACTTGAAAATATAAGACCTTGTTGTTGAAGAAGTGTCTACATAATGTACACCAAAAAGTTTCTTTGGAGAGGATCCAATAACTGAAGTTTGAAGTGGTAAGGGGGAAAAATCAGCACAATAGAGAGGAGACGACACTGGAAGCTAGATTCACTGAACTCGTGTTTCACATTGTATACGGATGACTCAAGGTGTCTGATTCACCTTGACCCGTACGTTCAGGAAATGCATACACCACAAAAAGGTAGGGACAAGTAACATAAATCTGATAAATAGTTTAGCATACAAAAATATGAGGATCAAAATTTATTGTGATTAAACATAAGTGACAGTACGTCATCAGTGCACAGTGGTCTTAGGATACAACCCGAAAGAAACTTATAATTTATCTTCTTTCAACCACCACGGACTTAAAAAAGCCTAATGGTTGTAGAGAATGAAGAGAAGGAAAAGTGTGTTTTGCACAAAAGCTGTCTTCTTCAGTATCACTTAGCCACTGATTTACTGTTACATTTTCTTTTTCTTTTAAGTTTCCCATTTCTTTTTTCTGTTTTTGGATTGGTAATAGGCATCATAAAGAAGCCTAATGGTTGTAGAGAGCAGAAAACATGCTTTTTGCACACAAGCTGTCTTCCATTTGTGCAACAGCCAAGATTTACGCTATTTTCTTTGTCTCTTTTCCTCCAGATATTTTCTTGTTTCATTTTCTTTTGTTTTTTTTGGATTAGTACCTTGAATTTCGGAAGTCTTGTAACAAATGAAAACACTAATGTCAATGATGGTCCAATATGAGATGTAAATAGACTGTATCCCACTTAAAGTCCCATACACAAACCTCCTGTACTCTCATGCCAGTACACTGGCTAAGTTAAAAAGATTTTGCATACCACAGGTCTATCCATGAGTTACTGAGCTTAGGGTTCATGTATGAGGCAGAGAGCAGTGGGACAGTTATTGGAAGCCAACAGGTGTCAACTACAAAATTTTGAAGCAAACAATAGAATGAGGAAATTGCAGTTGATAGTAATTGATGATAGTAGTGTTCCAGTCTAGATCCTTCTTGCGCTCAAGTATATCGAAACAATCACATCATGTAACCAATTGTTCCAAGATTTCTATATCCTTCCAAGAAAAAGATATTCGATCCCAAACGGCTCTAAGCAGGAAACACATCAAAACTCGTTATAATCTAATCTGGGGTCCTGGATTCTGGTTTTAACCATAATTTGTGTGCGCTCATAAAAAAAATTCATTATTTGAGTAGAAGATATGAGAATCCATACTTGTCTCCGGGAAGCATTTCACAGTACTTATTCAAGAGACTGCCACTAGAATCTGCAGTTACTGAAGCTCCAGTTGCCTCCACATAATATGCATTAGTTTCCTTCACGAGACAAGGTTTCACAACACAAACATCAGGGTCTCTTTTTATAGCTGTATCTGTCACAGAATATTCACTCCTAATGATATCAAACATCTGTTCTCTGTGCTTCATGTTTCCCCTGAAATCAAAATCAAGGTTAAACACTTGAAAAATAGATTTATGAAAGCCAAAAGCGGGTCAGTATGCAGTTCCTTCACCTCTCAAGCATTAGTATATACAGAGATTCAGTCTGACGAGCTCGTCCCCTAGACTGGACATAACTTCGAACTGTTTTTGGCAAATCAAACCGTATCACAGAAGAACAGTGTGGCACATCAATTCCCTCCTCAACCACATCAGTGGCAAATAATAAATTGACCTGTAATGATAAAAAGAACAGGGAAAAATATAAGATAAGAACAAACTAGTTAAAGGGACTCACCAGAAAGTATTTATTTCAAATCCAATGGGATGTATACATGTAAGTACCTTTCCGGAGCGAAAACAATCCAAGGTTTCTTTTTGCACTTTTGGTGTCAGTGCATCAACTGATGTGTTTGTTCCAGTCAAATATGCTATTGTGAAATCTGAAAACCAGGTCATTTTCTTCATAACTCTTTCAATTACTTTAGCTGTGATAATTCTCTCTACAAAAACGAGACAGCGTACTTGTGTAGCTTTCCTGCATGCGTGGATTGGAGCTTTAAGCTTGTGGAAAGAGAATACCAAGAAGACACATCTAAAGACAGTAATATGTTTCGTAACAGAACAAGATGTCAAGTTAATTACCTAAGGGATTTAAAAATTTCAAGAAGCACATGCAGTTTCGAAGATATAAGGCCCATTGACAGTGTTGCTGACGAGTCATATCCAACATCTAGAAGACTCTCACAGTCTGGGGAATTGAAATAAATCAAAACTTGCCAAGAACTCAAAACTCAAAATCTGGAATTTTTAAAGTGTTAATATGGTAAAAGCCAAATCAGCAGGATTACGGGAAAATTCAATTATTATCTACTGCAGAACAGACAAGAGCCAAAAAGATGGAGCAGAAGCTATCTAGCAGTGTTTACACTAATTGAGCCATAAAAAGCACAACCAATCAGCAGAAACAACACTGTACAGGAAACAAACCAAGTTACAATTTTGTCAAAGCTTAGAAGAAATTGTAACACAATGATACTTCTTTTTATAAGGGAAAAGAACAAGAACAAAAGGATATAGAAAGAATGAATGTGATATATAGCTGTCCTGATTGATGGATTAGTTGACATAGAAGGTTCTATGGAAAAATATAATGATCTTGATTCAATAATGTCCACAGGTCTAGAAAACAAGTAGCATGTAGTGATAAAAGATATGCATGTCAATGAAAGGAACATGCATAATTTATGACATAGTAAAATAGAGTGAGCAAGAAATGATCTCCGAAAAGTTGGTTTTATTTGGAAAAAAAAGGGAGAAAGAAAAAGAGATCAATTACAATACAGTCAATAAAAGAACCTTTTTTGATAAGGACAGTCAATAGAAGAACCTTATGAGCTCCTGGTACACTAAAAGTAATGTGTAACATTCACAAGGAAACTGAGGAACCAACAAGGACTGAATGAATACTCCCACTGTTTCAGATCAAAAGAAAAATAGATTCTTAACAAGAAATCTATGTCGGAAATGCTGGAACTATGGCAAACCCTCCACCGGAAAGAATCATAAGTCAAGTTCCAAAACCTGGATGATAGAATATACTTGTTTGAAATCGAAGAAGAACCAAAAAAAGAACCGTAAAAACAATAGTGATAACGATGACAACAAAGAGGTCTGCATAAACAATACATAGAACAAACTCAAGTACCTTGTGGCATTGATTCCTGAATAATTGACAATGCCTCTTCCAAGAAGTATCTCTGTTGGAGAGAACTTTTCCTAAGAATCTCATTTTCCTCTTTGTCATCGGGGGCATTTCCCAAACAGACTGTAACAGCCTACAATAAGAGAGATGAAAAAACTATCAGAGCCAGATTTAAGAAATTCCAAAACAATAGTAGATAGATTTGAAAGTGAATGTCAGAAAAGGGATGCAGAACTCTTGTAGAAAACATAGAAGCTGGTAGAGATAACCAGAGTTTAGAAAAAAGTCCCGATAGTCCAGTATAGACCCAAGCTTAGAACCAACTAAATGTGTCTTCTTCCCACTATAGTGAATGTGTCTTCTCGGCCAGTAAGTCTAACCTCAGGGATCAAAGGGCAAGCCTCCAGGTTTAATGATTTGGTGGGATCTAGAGATGTGGTGGCTGGTGAACCGATTCTTCTTCTTGCACGAAGACAAATACCGAGCCATAGGCAGCCACAAAATGCAGGGATGCTGAGTTCATCAATTGGATAGAGGCCAAGAAAGCACATTGAAGCAACAGAGAAAAAAGAATTCAAGTACACTAGTCATGGGAAAAGAACACCTTTCATAAGGTCACTGTTGACCACATTACAATTCACTCAGTGAGGACTCAATTCTTTTAAGTTTTCGGTTTTCCTAATTCTTACTTTGATTTGCTATATTGGAAGGTGAGACGTCCAATAGGTTTCCTCATTTCTTTTGGAAAGAGAGAAATAGGATGCCTTTGAATAGGATAGAGAAGGACTTTGTACACTTGAGGAATAGCCTCTTATCCCTCATTTCATTTTGATGCACCCATGAGGTTCCTATTTGTATAGAAGATTGGGTGTTGCTCGTTAAAAAGAAAGACACCTTTTTGTAAGGTTTTCTGGTTTTTGGTATACTACTTGTATATGGGTGCTTGTTCGCCCTTCATTAATAAAATTTTATTATCCTATTAAAAAAGTCCAACAGGTTTCCTTAAATTTCTAGGAAAAGAACTCCACTTTTTGCTTTTCGACAGAAGAAGATACTTTGTTAGTATAATAGTAATAGATGATTAATGAGAGAACAGGGATACTCATTGATACAGGTCGATGAATAAATCAAAACCACCAGCTTTTTTGATAAAAATAGTACATCAAAAGCAGTTTTATATGAGCTTAGATTTCATGAAGTAACTCTTTGCAGCAATCATATCCCATAGACTTTCAGGAATAAAGTGATCTTCACGCAAACAAGGCAAGCATTCAAGAAGGGCAAGCAAGCACAATCCGGAAGAACAAAAAGGACTTCATTAATTTGGATAAGTAAATTTTAGTCATAAATGATCATTAAGCTAGTGCCACGTAAGTGTACAACTGGCAATAGCTCCAAGGACCTCAAAAAAATTATATGAAGCTACCTGAAACAAAAGGTTACGTCAACTAACCTAATCCATGGTGGGTATGATTACCTTCGTCTTTAAGGAATCTCTTAGATTACACCGGACAGAAATCTTTTTTTTGCTCATTGCCTGATTTTATTAGGTAAAACACCCGTATTTACGTCTCGATTAGCTTGACTAAGAACTAATTGTGCAGAAACTTTGGAAGCCAACTTGAATAAAAAGCGAATCCTGCACTTTTACGTTTTCTTTTTGGAAAAAAAATATTTTCTATTAGTATTTACTTCAATAGATCTTACATATCACGCGTGCAATGGTATTGGAGTATGTAAAATGGCATCTGCAGTCCTTGTAATGACTTCTTTTTCTTTACTTTTATGTGTGTGTGTGGGGGGGGGGGCTCCATTTTGTCCCTGCCATATGCACTAATAAAGGCATTCAGGAACGAATTCTGGAAACTCTTATGAAGCTACCCACACAGACTCTGTGGCAAGAGGGCTTCTAACAGAAGTTGGAAGAGCCATGGAATACCTCCAATGACATAGATTACTGTGCAACAAGAGCAGCCACAATGCATGGAACATGATTGACTGCTTGTTCCACTTTCATACAGAAGTACATCCATTAACAAGGACTTATTTTCCCTTTTTTTCCAAGGCTATCCCCTGTTAAGGGAGTCTTGACACAGAAGAGAAGGTTTTCTAAGACCTTTGCTTTGCCGAAAATTCTCCAAGGGAAAGAATAAAAAGATGTCATATAACACATGCTCCAGCTATAAACATAGATTCTATTGAGTTGTGTAAATTGCCTCATTTAAAAGCTTAAATAATTAGAGAGGTGGCAAATTTCTTTATTTTCTATATTGTGTCCCCCATATGCTGGCCTTTTACATGAGCCAAATTCTTTCATGGCCAAACACGCGGAATTGTTTGACCGCTTCCTGTAAAGTTTAAGCTAGTAGAAGATGTGATACATGTAATGTATGTATGTATGAATGAATGTGTATGCTTCCATAAAGAGAAACAGAAGATGAAAGTTATTTCTATCATTGGAGTAGCTAGATGCATGCATGCCCCTCAATTAGTCCGTATATTACCAAGAAATGAAAGCAAATAATAGAATGTGAAACTACAATCATACCTCATACGCACATATGATGCCTAGATTTTCAAGGCAACACAATATCTTTGCATAAAAATTGGATAATCTCTTCCGAAGCTTCAGATAGTCGTCATCTGTATCTTTGTACTGATTTGATACTGACAGCTGCAACTCAACTAATGCAGCATCAAACTGTTCATGAAAATTAGGAGAATCGAGTATAAGGGACTTGAGCTTTGAAAAAAATCGCGTCAGATTTTTTTTTTTTTTTGAAGAAGGTAACATATTATATATTAATAAAAAGACCTCACTAAAATAGTGAAGTCACCCATATTTACAAGGGAAGTGCCTAAAAGATAATCTTAATCATCTCACAATGCATCTAGAACATCAAAAATGATTCATGATCCTCCGTATACTTTCCATTACACCAAAAATAAAAAAAAGCCAAACATTTCATCTTTATCTTCTGGATGTTATTGGACTTGTCTTCAAAACATCTTTGATTTCTCTCTTCCCATATTGTCCACCATATGCATGTTGGAACTATTCTCCATCTCTCTTTATAGCTAGACTTGTTGCCCTCTTTATTCCAGCAATTTAGAACATCATTGATTCTCCCTGGCATTGCCCATGAGATTCCCCTTAAGCTGATGAAGATTCTCCATAGTAGTGCAGTGATATTGCAGTGCAAAAAGAGATGGCTAATTGTGTCTGCCTCTTCTTGACATAAGTAACATCAGAAACACAGATTGAATCCTCTTTTGCCAGTATCCATGTAAAGCAAGCAACCTTATATGGAATTTTTACTTTCCATATCATCTTCCATGGCCAACAACCAACCCGATTGTTAGACACGTTGAATTCTTTGTAAGCAAACCCAACAGTAAACCTCCCATGCCTATTCCTTTTCCATACCATAACATCTTGATTATAGTTGATACCGCTGAATCGCTCCAAAGTATTGTAAAAGTCAATTACTCTTTCAATCTCCCAATCATTTAGCACTTTCTGAATGTAAGATTCCATCTTTCATTAGTCCATGCCTCGTGTATTGTTACTTGTTGTTACTGATTCAAGGAATATATGTCGGGAAAGATATCCTTCAATGGTCTTTGTCCTAACCAATTGTCATCCCACAATAAAATCTTCCTGCCATTTCCTACCTTGAACTTGGATTTGTTAATCAGTTTTGGCCAAAGATTTCTAATTGACTTCCACACACTGACACCATATGGAGTTCTCACTGATTTGGTTGTCTATTTTCCTTCTGTTCCGTATTTCTCCATAAAAACCTCTGTCCACAACGATTTTTCATCTGCCGCATGTTCCATAGCCACTTCATCATCAAACTCTGGTTCTTAATTCTCATGTTTTTTATTCCTAGAACCCTGCCTTTTTGCTAGTAGTCACACAATTCCATTTTACCAGGTGGAACTTCTTCTTCTCATTGTTGCCTTCCAATAGGAAATTCCTTCTTAATGCGTCTATTCTATTCACTACATTGATTGGAATCAGAAAGAGAGACATCATATAAGTAGGCAAAGCATCTAGTACAGAATTAATCAGAATTAGCCTCCCCCCCCCCCCCATATATAGATAATGATTCTTCCAATTTGCTAGCTTCTTTTCACACTTCTCCAACACTCCATTCCATATTCCTTTTGACTTACTCTTGGCACCCAATGGCATGCCCAAGTATACAGTAAGCGGTTCACCTACATTCCCACCTAGAATATCAGCAAGACTTTGTAATTCCCTTACCTCATTTACCGGATAAATAAAGCTTTTGTGCCAGTTTATGCATAATCCAAAAGTTGCTTCAAAAATAATGAATATCACCCTTAATACTTTCGGTTGTTCTCTATCAGCTTCACAGAACACCAAAGTATCATCAACATACTGCAAATGTGAAATCCTCATGTTGCTATCAACCATGCAATTCACGTTGAAACCTCTGATCCAATTGTTTGTCTGTGCTCTTTTTAACGTATCGTTCAAGCCTTCCATAGCAATAATGAATAAAACGGGACCAGGGGATCTCCTTGTCTCAGCCTCAGCCCCCTCTGGGAAGGGAAGAAACTAGCTGGTTCTCCATTAATCAATATAGAGAAACTTACAGTTGATATGCAGTATTTTATCCAGATAATCCATCTTCCACCAAAACCCATTTTCTTTAGAGTTTCAAGTAGAAACTTCCAATTCAAATGATCATATGCTTTCTCTATATCCAGCTTGCATAGTATCCCCGGTTCCCTGCTTGTTTTCCTTGTGTCAATGCCTTCATTAGCTATAAGGACAGCGCCCATGATCTGTCTTCCTCTTATGAAAGTCATTTGTTGAGAATCCACCAGTTTGTTGACCACCTTTTTTAGCTCTCAGTCGGTAGCTTTGAGATAATTTTGTATATACTAACTATCAGACTGATAGGCCTGAAATCCCTCAATTCTTTGGCCCTCAACTTCTTAGGGATCAAAGTGACAAAAGTTGCATTAAGGCTCTTTTCAAATATTCCTTGTTCATAAAAGTTTTGAACAGCATCTATCACATCCTTTTTAACCACTTCCCAGCAATTATTGAAAAAGGCCATTGTGAAACCATCAGGACCTGGTGCTTTATCGCCTGCACATGCCTTAACACTGTGCCATATTTCCTGCTCTCCAAATGGACTCTCCAGCATTGAGTTGTCCTCTGTTGTAATTATATAATTATGTCTGATGGAACCTACTGGTCTCCACTCCTCATCTTCTGTGTATAGGTTTTGATAGAATCTGATCACTTCCCTCTTGATATCTTCCGGATTTTGCAAATATTTCCCTTCTACTATCAACTGAGCTATATTATTAAATCTCATGTGAGCATTGGCTGTTTTATGGAAAACTTGGTGTTCCTGCCTCCCTCTTTCAACCAAAGGGCCCTGGATCTCTGTCTCCATGCAACTTCTTCACGATTTGCAATTTCCTCATACTCGATGGTCAATGTGATTTTTCTGGAAATTTCCTCCTCTGTCAATCTTATCTCATCATGTAACTCCTCCGGCACTGCAAGTTGGTTAAGGCTACTTGCTTTCTGTAATGTTAAGTTGCCTTGTAACGTTTTCCTCCATTCCTTTAGCTTAATCTTCAAGTATTTAAGCTTCAAAGATAGAATGTAATCTGGCCTTCCGTCATCGTTGATAGAATTTCACCATTCTTCAACTCTGTCTTTGAATCCTTCAGTGTGCAACCACCAGTTTTCAAATTTAAAGTATGATTTAACCGGATCCCAACTACCACATTGTAGCATCAATGGGAAGTGATCTGAGGCAACTCTCTGAAGTAACGATTGTTTTATGTTTCTGAAATCTTCATTCCAATCAGCAGAAATCAAGAATCTATCCAATCTGGCTGCTATTATATGTCTGTCCCGCTATTATATGTCTGTCCCGCTATTATATGTCTGTCCCCTTTTCTCCATGTGTACTCTTCTCCTGCTAATTGGATGTCTACCAGTTCCATTTCTTCAATGAAGTTGAAAAAATCAGGCATAGCTCGTGTGAATATGGAACAATTATTCTTCTCTGATGGGTACCTTACAGTATTGAAGTCCCCACATACCACCCAAGGTCCATTAAAGAGACCTCTTGCACCTGCTAGCTCCCGCCATAACTCCTCCCTCTTTTTTCTGTCATTCGGAGCATACATAGCTGAAAGATGCCATGTATATTCCTGAGTCTTTCCTGAAAATTTACAAGTTAATGTATGTAGTCCAACACAAACTACCTCCCCCTGCCATATTCTACCATCCCACATTACTACAATACCCCCACTAGTCCCACTAGCTTCCAATTGAGCAAATTTCACCCATCTATGACCCCATAATTCTTTTACAATCTCCCTTATGTCCCCTTCTATTTTAGATTCTTGGAAGCAATAGATTTCTGCCTTCCACCTAAGTATCAAACTTTGAATCAATCTCCTTTTCCTGATTCTATTAAGTCCCCTGACATTCCATGAAATGATATTAACTGTCATTGGCTATAATTGCTGCTGCTTCTCCATGCTTCTAGTTCCATTGCTCTTGAAATTACTTCCAATATCCAGACCTTTCAGCTCTTTGAGTCCCTTCTACTTTGTATTCTGGACAATCTAAGTGGCTTCTTTCCCTTTGTTCATTTGCCTTATGTTACCAATTTTCATGTAAAGTTCCAATGCTTCTCTCTCACATCCCCTAAAATCCACCCCAAATTCTTTGCTCAATCTTATGATATTCTGATGCACCCAAATTGATGCTTCAAATTCCCATCTTCTGCCTCTAAGTTTTGATGTTTTAGAGGTACAGCTTCTTCAATCTCCCAGTTCACAATCATATTAGATTCTTTTGACTGCATGTGCATGTTGTTGTAGTATTCCTCTTAATTTTGTCCCTCACCTTCGTGCACATCAATAGTCACCATTGCATTATCTTCGGGAATAGCTTCTTGTTCCTTTTCTTTTTCTCCGTCTTCATCTCTCTTTTTCCTCTTCATCTGAGCTGGCGATTTTGTTGTTTTCCTTTAGTTCCTCCGAAACAATGGTCATTTGATTTGCCACTAAAGGTTCAAACTGAATAGCTGCCATCTCTTCATTAAAAGGATCTGGCATGTGATACGTGCATGTTGTTTTAAAAGCCTTCTCTTCAGATATAATTTGAGCCAATGAATCTGATCCCAAATCCTTTTTGTTGTGGTGCTGCACAGGTCTAGCATTATTCATTATAAAAGTCACAAGATTGGCCAGTTACTCTTTTAGGAGTAAATTCAACCTGCTTTGAACTACCCACATGACCCCTTACATCGGAATTTCAAATATTACCCCTTCACCTTCTATTTACGGTGTTTTTGGAACTGCAGATCCATCTCCTCTCACCTTTATTTTTGCCCATTTCAAATGATTTTTTAGTTCTGTTTCCTCCTCAGTTTCAATCCAGCCACCACAGAATTTCCCAATTTCTTTGAAAACTGTCTGAGACCATAGATGTAGTGGAAGACCTACTAGTCTAATCCATACATGATTCATCTTCTTATTATTTGGAACAGCCCCCACCATTGGATTCCACCATTGGATCTTAACTTTGTATTTCTTCCAATACCATTCGCTTCTCGGTACATGTTCAGCGATTAGCTTGGAAGGGAATTCAAAGAGAAACCTATTTGGTGCATCTCATAAATGTTGATACCAGGTGCTTGCTTCCAAGAGTTTGCTGCCCATTTACGAACTTCCGATAAAATTGCTATTTTGATGCTTTCTTATGTAAAGAATCCCACCAGCCATCTACCTAGCAGTTCGTTGTGTGTTAAATCTCCAGAAACGTGTATCATGTCTCCTTCTTGTTGGATCTTCGCTTCCTTCGTTTCTCTGCTTGCCCACTTATGATTTCTGACTGTATTTGAGAACAGAACTCCTTCTTCGATGACTTTTGGAATCATGATTGTATTTCTCCGAACCCCATCATTCATGAATCTTTCTATCTTTGCTGCAACATCTGACCAACCTAAATTGAATTCAACCTTGGGGAGGATGATAATTGACCTTCCCCTACCTTGGACTTTGATGATGGTCATATATTGACCATGTGTGTTGTAGTTCTTCGCACATAATATTTCTGAGAATGAGAAATGATCCTTGATTTTCCATCTTTTCACATGGTTTCCTTTCATCATGCTCTTTCTCAATTATCTTTTCCCTTTCTCTTATTTCTAACAATTCTAAACGTTCATTTATTTTTTTAAATATCATTAATGAACAATGGTCAGAGATCACCCTTGATTTTAAAATCTAATTATTGCAGACACGAAAGAAAAGAAAATAAACATAAAGAACTAAATGGATATAGATTACAATGTACGGACCATATGAGTTATTTAATATGGTATAGTCATTTGGGCGCTTACCTTTGACCATGAAGCTTCCAATTTTGCCTTTGTTTCTAAAGTCGAAGACACTATTGGATCATAGAATTTACAAGTCTCCTTTGCGGAAGGAACAAATTCGTCCAGCCCCACCCTCTCCTCTGCTGCATATATCTATACAAGACGAAACCATATATCCATGCATTAGAAGCCATTACACTGGCTACGATTAACAAAACCATTCACAAACTGCAACAAGGTGATAGGATTTGCCAGAAGATTACCTGGGAATCAAGAAGACTTTCAAGTTCTGATATTTGCTCCTCACAGTCTGTTGAAGATGAAACACCTGATCGAGAGGGTATGTTAAGTAAATCCACAAAAGATCTAAAACCATATATATCAAATTCATATTGGCTAAGACAACTGCAAATAAAAGTATTAGCATATATCCAAAACAGAAGTTGGAAGGAAGATTGACCAACTGCAAAGGAAAGGAAAGTGTAAGCGTAGTCCAATTGAAAACACAGTATAGTAGAAAAACTATGTCGAGGAAGAAAAGGGTCAATAAAAAAAACTCTTAAACCCATTAAATGAAAATGGGTCCCAGATAGACTGTCAAAATCATTTTGTTACTCTATCTATTTCTGTTCCAATTAAGCTAACTTTGGACCAAGGGGTATCGATATTTGTCACTATCAGTCATCATGTGACACATTGATAAAAGCAAACAGTGAATTTAAAATGTCTCATTCACAGGAAAGAAGAAAATATTTGGGGGTGGGGGTTACTGTTCCCTTTCGTCATAAGCGATGCTAGAGTTCCTCTTTTGCCTGAAAAACCCCTTTTCTACATTTCATTTATTTATTTATTGATGAGAGGGATGATTTGGGTAACGAGAAGCAGGCAGAGCACGAGGAACTGAGGAAGATCAAAAGTTACCTTTTCTGGTCACAGGGGTAGCAGTCATCCCAAATACCTTTGATGTTCTTGTGGATTGATGATAGAACTCCTTTGTTGGTTATAGAGGGTGCACAGGAGCATGTCCAACAGGATAATGAGAAGATGAGAAAAGTTCAAGAAGGGAATTAAGAAAAAGTCACGTGAAAGAAGTGAGGCTTACCGTCATAATCATTTTATAGGGATGTTTACCACTGGCACGATGACACTCGTCAAGTATCAGAAAGCACACTCTACCAAATTTTATGTAACCCTTTCTCAGTGCATCCAAGAAAATTTGGGGTGTCATAACCAAAACCTGTGAGATCAAAAGTAATGGCAGTTATATCAAGTAATACTTACAGCACATTCATAAATGGAGAATTTAAATGATCTATATAATATTAAACTCTTTAGAATAGTTATTTAAAAGAACATATGGTAGCATTACTCAGCAAGAAGTCAATATAAAGAAATCAAGACCGCAAAAGTTTCAAGCCAAAGTAGTATGACTGAGTCCAATGTTGGATCTGATAGACTAAGTCCAATGTTGGATCTGATAGACTAAGTCCAATGTTGGATCTGATAGACTCAACGAACTTCTAGTTGGATCTAGAATTACAAATAGGATCGCTCCTCCCCAAAGGTATCCCTTGGCACATAAAATCTTCTTTATTCTAACCCAGCCCGCTTAGGAGCCTTACAAATTTCTTTTTATGGATAATAAGAGAAGGGCCGTATATCGGACTAACAAGTAACCTAAAGACAGGAAACAAAAGGATCGTTTACAATCATGCATGCACATTTTTGCTATCTCATAACTCCAATTGACTCTAATTTCTGGTAGCCAAGACTAAAAGATCATGCAACAAGCATCTTTCCATGTGTTCTGCAAAGAAATTGGCTCAGGCCAATCTCGAAATTTATGGGGCTCACACCTGATTTGGCGAATTTGGCATGGATCACTGTTGTAAAATGCTCATTTAAGGCGTGCTTAAGCCCTGAAGCTCAAAAAAACTGAGGGAGAGCGCTTCACCTCACTTAAGCTGCGGTTTAGTGTAGGCGAGGCACTAATGTGTACGCATTAGTAGCCATGCATCTATCTTGAATCGACTGGTACTAAACAATAATCAGTAAAGAGATGTTAATTATTAAGAAAAGCATTATGAATGAATTTGTCATTTTTTTTCTTGCATTACAAATAGATTTTTATTTCTACTTTTCATTGCACTTTTTTCACTAAAACGCACACTTTTTGCACTTAAAGCCCTAATAGACCTGGAGCACTTTCTAAAGGTTTTCGCCTTTGACAACACTGGCGTGGATTGATTTTCCATCAGACTGAAATCACAATTAGCATGCACAGAATATTAAGTGCGGCACTATCTTTGCAATGCTTGGAAGACGAATCATAGATATTAGGATCAACAACCAGAAAGCGGCATGCTAGGCACAGAGCCTACGAGTTTAAAATATATTCAACTAGAAATTAAGCACTACAACAATAACATACCCAATATATTCCCACAGTGTAGGGATGTATATGCAGACCTTACTCTTACCTTGTGGAGGTAGAGGAATTAGCACTAAAATCATAAAATCAAATATTGATGATTCGTATTTTTTTTTCTTTCAAAATGTTTGTCCAGTGTCCATATCCTCAGCAGGGAAATCAAATAACTTTACATACAAATCTGCTAGTCAACGATATCAAGCTTTGTGCATAGTGGGACATGACCTCTTCAAGGGATTTACTTCAGTGAACAAGGAATGCTCTTTGACTATTACATACGACTATCTATCAAATAATATTATCTTGACTACAGAGCAACAAAGCTAGTCGTGTCTTGAGATTGGAAAAGTAACCTTCACCTTGGCACAGATTGTGTTACCTTAGATATCAGCTTCATCGGTTATCATACAATTATTTCAGCACAAACACACTTGAGAGCAGAAAACCAAGAAAGGGAACAACTTACGTCATTATCATCAGTTTCAGTTTTCCATTTTTCTGCATTCCAGTCATCAACTCCTTTGGCCCCATAGTATTCTTGAACCGCAAGCTGCGTATGATGTCGTATAACCTCGTATTGCTGCAACATTGTTGTAAATAAACAAGGATTAGTATCATCAAAATTGAGCACATTCCAAAATACCAAATTTGATAAAAGCTCAAACTCAAACTTTTCAGTTGATTGAAAATCTTTATCATTGATTGCAGATCATTTAATGCTCAAAGCCCCACTACAGTCATAATTTTGGAATGAAACATGGGTTCAGGACTTCTAATGAATAGAGCACAGTGGAAGCTCTAAAAGTTTGAGTGGCATTGTTTGAAAATCAAGTACTTCCCTTTGGAAGAAAATTTTGATTTTTCTTTTTCTTTTTGGTCCTTTCATTTAGAGATTTCTATTGTATAAATCTGTCAGAGTACATCTATCCCACTGCTTCACGCTTGGGCTTGTGACCTCAATAAATTTCTGAGAAGAATATAGCTCTCCTCTCCCTCTTTTAGTCAAGTATCATACTCCAATACAATGGACATGGTTTAATTAAGTCATTTTGACATCAGAGGGACGGGCACCATTATCCACTGAGCTTTGAACCGTGTGTCACTAGCCTTCGAGAATTTATCAGTTATCAAACATCAATAAAAAATAATAAATATAAAGAGATAAAGACAGTGAACTTCAGTTATATGCAGATATTTGATGGCTTTCTACAGAAAGAGATAGTTTCATAAAACAACAAAATGCCTTTTTTTTTGCAAATTCTTTCTAAGGGAAGAGTGATACTTAAACTAATATTTGTCATTCAAATTCATAAAACAATAGTAATTTTTATATTCGGAAATAAAACATTTAAAGATTTCACAATAACTAAGGAAAACAAAATCATCAAAGTGCAAAATAACAAACATACAACAACAACAACAACCCAGTATATTCCCACAAAGTGGGGTCTGGGAAGGGTAATATGTAGACAGGCCTTAACTCTACCGAGAGGGCAGAGAGGCTGTGTCCAATCGACCCTCGGCGCAAAATAACAAACACACTAAACAAATAAACAAGAATATAATGTTGGTACTCCATACAAAAATCACAAACAATTCCAATAGATATTCACATTATCTTCACCACAAGTCACATAATTCCAAATCAAACATTTAATACTCATTAGTTGCATAAGTGAGTAGAAAAAGAGTGAAACTTTCAAAGAAGCCCACAGGCCTAAGTAATCCTGTGAAAGGTAAACTCTCTGAAAACATACGATATTTAAATACTAAATAAAAGCATAAAAACGTATATCGTAAGCAACTTATCAGCAAAAGAAAGAAAAATGCATACAATCAGTAATTCTTTGTTTGGATTTATTTCACGATCCGAGTTTGAACCAAAAACCAAAAGAAAAAAATTGAACTCTTCATCCGAAACCAAACCAAAAAACCAAAAAAAATTCTTAACCACAGACAAAAAAGAAAAAAAAGGAAATAAAATCCAAAACCATCAAGATGAAGGAAGTATGTCATTTACCAGGTGACTAGTAAGTTGGTCAAGTTTTATGGGAAGGAACATAGCATTATCAAGTGCAATAACAAAACAGAAAAAAGGACCATAGTTTTTTTTCTTTTCGATAACCATGGTACCCGGGCCACCTTGTCGCACGTCTCCACTAATTACAAGGGTACCTGCTACCGACAAACGGGAAGAAATCACCTAATATCTTTGTTTCTACTAATATTTGAACCTCAAACCTAAAAAAAAAAAGACCATAGTTGGACTTTTCTATCACCATTTATTTCCAACAGTGGTACTGGTTCTACTTAGTACAGAACATTAACTTTACCCACCATAATCAAGAATTTCTAAACCACATTCTCTTATACAACCAAAATTCTGGCAAAAAAAATAATAAAGAAAGGAACAAGTATGAAAAAGATAAAGAAAAAGAAAAGGAGAAATGCCTGATGAACAAGATGAACAGTGGGTGCCAAGAACACAATAAAATTCTTCTCATCACCAGTCCTCAATGTTTTACCAATTTCTCTGATCATCATTACTGCTATATATGTCTTGCCAGCCCCAGTTTCCAATACACATATAGTGTTCCTCCTCATTGCCACTTCATATACCTCCAACTGGTAACTGAAAAAAAAAACATGCAATTTCATCAAATTTCAACGACTTGTTTTAAAATATATAAGAACCCAAAAAATTTTGCATACTCTCTTGGAATAAAATCCTCTTTCTGCTTCTTATCTACAGCCATTTGTTCAGCTTCACTACATAAGTCTTCAAAGTTTCTCTTTAATGGGTTTTCTTTCTTCTCCTCCATTGTTTTACTTTTGAGGTTTCTCCTCGGACAAAAACTGGAGAGTTACAAATGCCAAGGGCGTGAAGAATCAAGGAGTGAAATTTGTACTCATATATTCTCCATATAGTGGAGACTGTTTTCTTCGGCCCAATAGAACAATTTTTATGTTTTTTATTTAAAACTTTTTAAGTGGAGTAAATATGAGTCAATTAATTTACACGCTACATTTTGGAAAAAGAATAACCTATACTTTAGGTTAATTTAAATTAGTGGCTGGTTGATAATTTTACAACAATTAATATTTTCAAAAATTATAGTAGTAGTACTTTTTGTGTTCCATCTTATAAATGATGGTACTTTATAACGTCATATCTAAATATTTTAGATTAATTTATATATTATATTATTATTCCACACTGAATATATTGTTATTGTTGTTGTAATAATAATTATATAATATAATTTTATTGAAAAATGTTATATCATTGCTTTTTAACTAAATAAATAAACTTGAATTTTAAAACTAGTATAAATTTATGTAAAACATTTACTAAACTTATTAAAATATTGGCTTCTCTTTTTCTTTCTTTTTTTCTTTTCTTTTTTATTTTTTTTATTTAGGATATTGGGATTAAAGTGCACGTGCTTATCATCCTCCAAACTTCGAAGAGAGAGTCCCTTTGGGCTTTGGGAATAATGTGACAGTGATAAACAGTTCTACGCAAGAGTCTAAGAGTGAAAACTTTGGAAAAGTAAGGCCGAGACTCTTTTTTTCTTTTCTTTTTTCTTTTTCTTTTTTGTGTGGTACTAGTATCTTGACTTGAGTTGAGAGACTATTTTGAAGTACACTACTTGGTGGAAAGTGAAGAGTCCGGAACCTAGATATTATTTTTTTTTTATTCAAAGTACAATAAGTGTAAAAAAAAAGTTATCTTTCTATATATAGCGTCCAAACGCAAGACGCTATATCTTAACAGTAACTTTTGTCGTTAAGGTATAACGTCTTGTATTTGGACGATGTATAGCTTGATCATTTGACTGACATATATAGCGTTTTGAATTTATACGCTATACATATAACATCCAAAAAAAAAAAGCTATACCATGATTATGGACTCACCAATAAGTTAACTAACATAACAATAATTTAAATGTGTATATTGTGTATTTAAAGAACAATATACGTCAAAACATATTCATATTCCGGGCTAGCCACTTCCTATATAAAATGGTTAGGATTTTAGAAAAATTTATTCACAAAAAATTCTAACTCCCATTCAAATTTTTTTTTTTTTTTGTTAATTTCTTAAGCATTTTTTTCGTAATGTCTGAAGAACGTAGAATAAGAGTTTTATTAAATTGAGGGAGTGAGGTTGTGATGGAGAATAACTCTGTGAGGTATAGTTTATCTCCACAGGGTCATGTTAAATTACTACTTACAATATAGATAAATTGATATCATTATTGTGTAGAAAATGGGTGTGAGGAAACGTTCAGTGATACTTACATTAACTGGAAGATATCCGTATCCGTCACTCCGCAAGGGGCTGCTTTTTTACTTGGAGTTAAACATCTACGATGATGAAACTTTGAGGGATTTTCTGAGCACTCCAGATGAATACCAGGAATAACTTGTATTCAAAATATTGGATATGTACGTCAAGGTCGAAGACGTTCCAAACAATGAGGTTGTCAGACAGGTTTCGTATAACCCCCAGTCATCCGGTGGTTATTCTGGAAGAGTTTTTGCTGGACAGGTTCCAGATGGAAGAGTTTTCCTTGATTTAAACTTATCCATGTTTGCTTTACATAATTCACAAGATGAGTGATAAGCTTCAACTTTCCTTTGTGTTACGACCAGAGGCAGACCTATATGGGGGCTAGAGGTGTCACCAGAACCCGTTAGCCTCGGCAAAAATGGTGTATATATAATATGTATATACAATAAGGACCCCTTCAATATTTTTTATGTGCCCCCCCTCCCCCCAAAATTAAAAGAAGAATTTAAGGTATAATAGAATTATGTATTTAGTGCTTATCTTATTTTTTTTTTCTCTTTATCTTTTTTAAGTTCATGAACAACACAGTAGTCAACTTCAAAACAAATAGCCTGAATCCTAATTTGGAGAAACATTCTTCTTCTAGATATTGAAAAGATAATAGAGAGACACATAAAAATATTAAAGGAAATTGCAAGGGGATAAGATATTCCATTAGCAAGAAGCCAATCACCTTCTTTATCATGATAATTAAGTTTATAAGATTTACCATTTTCTTGACATGTATAAATATATAAGTCATTCAATAAAAAAATTCCCAAAAACAATAATAAAAATTTCCAAAATGTTAAGAATAGAATTCTATTTGGAGTGAATGTCTATCTTGTAGAGAGTTTTACTTTGTGACTAAGTCATATTTCTCCTATAAATAGAGGGGTCTTACCCCATTGTAAATCATTCCAAAATTCAATAAGAATTCTCTCTCTCTTTCTCTGCAATATTATTCTTCTTCTTTTATTATTTCACAACACGTTATCAGCACGAGACTCTAACCAATTGAGTAGAAACTTTGGGATTGAGTATAATGATTGCCAATTGTTTCATGAACTTTCTTCATGATTAAAATTCTGGATTTAAGGTAAGTATTTTACTTTTCTCTTTCAAATTCTTGAAATTCTATAATTTGATTTTATATACAGGCAAAGACAACAAAGTTTGATTATAACTCTAATGGAGTTTTTAAGAAATTACACCCACATGAAGTGGTAAAATTTCTATGTTTTGCCATGATCAAAGTCATAGATGATCATGCGCACAAGAAGTGAAAACACGTCTCATTTAATTTTCTCCATTCTCATTCCCTTAAGAGAATGTGATAGCAATTTGATAAGTCTGAAAGAAGACAAAATTATTACCGTGAAGGTATCAATGGATGTGGACGTGGCAATAGACGAAACTATAATCGTCATCATTTGTGGTAATGAGAACAATAAGGATTCTCAAAATAATCCCACACTTTGTGAAAATATTTGTCATCGATTTGACATGAGATTTTATAAAGCACATACAGATGACTATGGTCCATTCATGATGTGAATGAAAAAACATCTGATTTATGAATATATATTCGTTTTAGAAGAATATAAATGTGCTAGTAGTAGTGATTACACCACACTCACCTCTAAAAGTAGGTTTGAGATGATATAAGAAAATAATATCATTATTATGGCATGAACGGTCATTGGTCACGCACCTATTGTACGCCAACATATTTTGGCATTGTGATTATTAAAAGCCATGCAAGAAACAGATCTTGCATATTATTTTGACCATGTCCATAATGGTATAACTTTCTCTTTAAAAGAGATATTCACCACATGGATGATGAATCTATGGTAGTGCAAAATTAATTGAGAGCTCTGGAAGAGCCAATTATTACTATTTTGGAGAAACACAATTAATTACCAACAATGTATTGTATTGTAGTAAGTCTCAAAGAAACATATTCAGTTTCCAAAGTATTCGCGAATGCGGTTGATTATATTGAGACTACAAATAAAGGAAAGATTTAATATCTTCTATTACTACAACTTGTAGCGGGGTAATATGTATGTAAAAAGTTACCCGCTTTATTCTCCAATTTGTACTACATAAATAAAAGAATATCACAATGAAGTGAATATTTATTGATATAAAAAACATATCATAATAAACTTGGAGTTTATTCATAATTGCACGCATCATGGTGTAAATCTGAAGTTTATCAATTTTGATAATTTATTCAGTTGGCATAATTGGTTTTGCCATATCAATTCAGGTATGATGTGCAAAAATAAAAGAGAATTCACATGGGTAAATATTAAAGAACTAGAAAGTTCTTTACGTATTCTCTTACACATTGCTTGTTCTCATTAATTAATTGACCAACTAAAATTGGGATTGAATCCCATGAATACTGAAAATATCAAAGGTGATTATGGGCCCATTCACATGCTATGTATACCACATAAGATGCATCTATGAGATGGTTACATGTGCAATAATTATTAACCCGCAACCTGACCGGTGTGTGCGAGGTAACTTGCTTAATATTTTTATTTAGAGCATAATTTCCAGATTTTCTATTCAAGAAATTCATTTTGATAAGTTGGTCTACATCACAGCTGGTTTGGCAAAATGATTTATTGAGTGCCTCCACTTAATAGCTAAACTATTGCTTATGAGAACAAAGTTATATATATCAATTTGATATACATTATATACGAACGTATATTATTTTCTCCCCTCACAAGTGGTTCAGGGTCAGGAACCAAATAATTTCATCCTATTATTATTATTATTGATATGCGGTGTATATTTTGATTAACATCATAACGCACAAAGATGAGTTCTCAAAGTTGAGGAAACAAGTTAGTTTTTTCTAACATTGGGGGGAGACAAGATAAATAGTTGAGAAAAGTTACATGAAATAAATTATCATTTATACATCGAGATCCTCGAATAAAATAATATGAACTTGAAGTTCATAAAAGGATAATTCATGTGCAATTTATTGCAAAACATGCTAGACATATTTGCTGACCCAAAGAAAGTAACTATATTCTCGTTGCAAATGCTCATATTAAGTCCTAGAAGGACAAAGTCTATGGTTAGCTTAAAGCGTATAGACAATCGGTTTCAAATAAACTTCTTGATAAAGAAGATGAGTAAATGATCAAAATGATCATAATAAAGGAGGCAAGTGATCTAGAAGATCACATGACATAACACTCTATAATATCTCATGAGAGATTCAAGTACCTGGATATATGAATGAAGAGATCTCTATGTTATGTCGTTATGAAAATATATTGAAACTGATATAAAATCCTTGTCGACGTCAATCTTCAAGAAGCTAGTGTACAAGATCGGTATGCGAAGGCTTAAGAATGTGAATTGATGCTCTCATCAGGGGGAGTTAATGCGCGTTGCACTCTTTTTCCCTTACAAGGTTTTATCCCACTGGGTTTTCCTTGCGAGGTTTTTAACGAGGCAACCAAAAGGCGTATTATGAGTTATGTGTACTCTTTTTCCTTTTCTACATTTTTTTCCCATTGGGTTTTATTTTAGTTAAGGTTTTAATGAGGCACATTACTTATTGAGTAGACATTCAAGGGGGAGTGTTAAGAATAAAATTCTATTTGGAGTGAATGTCTATCTTGTGGAGAGTTTTACTTTGTGACTAAGTCATATTTCTCCTATAAATGGAGGGGTCTTACCCCATTGTAAATCATTCCAAAATTCAATAAGAATTCTCTCTCTCTTTCTCTGCAATTTTGTTCTTCTTCTTTTATTATTTCATAACACAAAAATCCTTATGTGATATCCGTCAATTCAATGGCATGACTGAGACTTTACTTGGACAGCTTAACAGACCTTTAATCATGTTGTTATTAGACTTAAGTTTATGATATTTTTGAACATTCTTTCGGTTACTGATTTAAAATCATTGAGTTTACGAGGAGTTAGCACGTTAAATTTTATTGTTACTAGTTGACATAACTATGTATATAGTGGGTCCCCCGCTGCGCTCAAATCCTAGGTCCGCCTCTGGTTACGATATATTTTTTATTGCATTGAATTTGTATTAAAGCTCATATATTTAATATATTTAACAGGGGGTACATACCGGATATGAATATTAAAAATTATAAACCCAGGCATAGTTTTTGTGTGTTGGATCATGGTGCTCTATTCGGGAGCGATCACCTAAATGAAAATGTCCATCATGAAATTTCATTACATTACGACTTGTAAGTGAAGTGATACAGGTATTTGGAAATTATTTATTAAATTCAGTATCTTATTATTTTGTTGATTGTGCAGTGAAAATGAGCAAGTTGAACCAAATGTACTCACTCAATTGCCCGAAAATGACGTATTAAATCAAGATCCGGCAGATGCACAAAGCGAGGAAGAGAAAAGTGAGTACGACAACAATGATGATGAATCTAGAGATGAGACACCCTTTCCTCGTGAGGATGGTGATGAGGAGGATGAAAAGGAAGGACATGATTTGATGAGAGAGTATGCTCCACCCCACCCCTAGACGTAGAGTGTACGAGTCTCAAGTGTCATTCATTCAAGAGAGATTCCTTACCTTGATAACTTGCCAATCATGCCGGATGTGGAAGCTCTCACAAGGGATTTTGGATAAAATTCGGACAGCAATGTGGGATTAGTCTAGACCAACGGTGCTGGTAAAGGGCATGATTTTTCCTGATAAAGCGCGCTTAAGTAGGGCTTGTAAAATGCACAACGTAAAAGAGTGTCGTGAGATATTGGTATGAGAGTCTAGTCCGGTTGTATACAAGGTAGTTTATCGTAGGTGGTTTTAGCCATATCATTGGATGTTGCATGCGATCCAGAAGAAGACAGGTCTATGGAAAGTGGGTAAATACATTCCCACCTACACATGCAAAATGGTACATTCAACGGGAATCACTTCAACTTGGATATTGACTTGATTTCTCTTGTTCTTATTCCCCACATCGAAGCGTCCATAAGGTATAAAATCAAAGAGTGCATTACAGCAGTCCACCAGGAACATGGCCATACCATAACTAAAAGAAAGTCATATCTCGAGCGCAAACAAGCATTTGAAATAGTCTATGGTAATTAGGATAAGTCATTTCCAGATCTTCTTAGGTACATGGTTGCACTGCAGCAATTTAACCCTGGGACAGTTGTTGAATGGAATCTTGAGCGGAGTCCAGGTGTCAGAATATATATTCAATTAAGTGTTATGGGCGTTTAAACAAGCAATTGATGGGTTTTTGCATTGTCGTCCCATAATATCCATAGACGACACTCATGTCTATGGAAAGTATGATACATGTATGGGGTCGAATTTGATCGACTATGTCCTTAGAGCAGCACGACCGACCGCTAAAAATATGCGAGCTTTGACAGAGGGGCGACTTGAGTACAATAGGTGTAACAGCTTCATAACCACATGGACCCCCTTTATAGCATGCATTTTTAGGTTTCACCTTTTAAGATAAAAAAGGAGGATCCCCTAGTATATAAAAGGTATCCAAGCTTTGTAAGGGGAAGATCTTTTATGAATGTATAAATTCTTTCTCCTCTCTCACTCTCTAACATTATCTCTTCTATCTCTCTCTCTCTCACTTATACCCTTGTTGCAAAATCGATTACCAAGATCATCCTAGGGTTTATTATTTTCAATTACGATTTACTTCTTCATCCCTTTTGATTGATTTGCTTAAAAAGTATTTAGCAACTTTTGAGTCAAATAATTTAGTGTAGTCTGTGGGAATTTCGATAGTCAAAATCACAGTTCACACCTAGGATATCGAAAACCACAATCACTGTCCTTCATACATCATAGAAGCCAACAATGGCAGAAATGGAAGCAAGGTTGAAGATGATAGCACACATCTCAAGTAATATCTTAGACTCCATCAATGAAGCCGGTAGAGAAATTACCGTGAATATAATACTAGGTAATGCACCAGAGGGGGAGATCTCACCCCCTTCACTCTAAGATCTAACGATCTTGTGTGAAAGAGGGGCATCTACGTATATGCTAAAGGTAACACCCCAGTAGTCAAAAGGTTACTAGAGGAATGGTTGACGAGCACTCTAAGAAACATGCTCGAGAAACCGCCTCAGGGAATTACCAAAGATTCGCCAATGGAAGAGATCACTACTGCTACCGGTGAGCCAAGCATTGTACGAACGAGCAACACCCACACTGCTATCAACACAAGCAATAGCACGCTTACGACCATCCTCAAGACAATGGAAGAAATGGAGAACGATAATATGGTGCTTCGTGATCAAATGAAGGAGCACCAGGAAAAGGTTGACAAGATACCTAGCGCCCCTAAGCTATTGCCAAAGTGCGACATGGGAAGATATATAGTGACGAAGTTGTTCCTCACACAATCCCAAAAACCCTTAAAATGCCACCATACATGAAAATATACGATGGGACCACAGATCATGAAGACCATCTGATCTATTATGTAACCGATGTGAAAGGAAACAACTTATCGAAAGAACAAGTGCCATCCGTGTTGTTAAATAAGTTTGGTAAAACTTTGATAGAAGGGACGTTACTCAACTACCCGCTTGATCGATATCAATGTTCGAGAAGATGGCGGACAAATTTTCCACCGCTCATGCAGGAGCAAAGAAGGCCGAAGCTAGGGTCAATGATATATTTGCCATCAGACAAACAATAGGTGAAGGACTTAGTGACTTCTTGCCCCGATTCAACATGGTAAGAATGGGACTGCCAAATGTATCAGGGGGAATGGCGGTTGCAGCTTTCCAAAATAGATTAAACAAAAATGGATCAAAAGCAACCAAAAAGTTGCTTAATAGACTCATAAAGTATCCCCACGTAGGAAGAGATTCATAATGTCTGTTGCGCTGAAGTAAAAGTAGATGAAGGCGATCTTAACGACCTAATCCAACAACTAACTTCAGTACAATCTGAGGTAAGGATGGATCACCACAACAACGGGAGAAGGAAACCACCCCCACGCTTCAACAAAGAAAGACATCAACCCTGCATCAGAACACCCAATCCACCCTCTCGGAGACATCTAGACGTTGTGTCACGACATGTCGCCCCACTTCAAAACGAAAGAGGTATGCCCCCATTATTATCTGCTCATGACTTTTTTGTCTCCCCTTCAGAAATAGTGTACGCACTAGAGAAGCTGGACACGAAGGTGTAGTGGCCACAAAAAACAAAATCAGACCCTAGTGCAAGGAGGTCAAACGTCCTATGCGAATTCCATCAGAAGAGAGGAAACAAGACTGAAGATTCCATAGGTTTACGATATGAGGTGGTCAGAATGCCGAACCAGGGATACCTAAAAGAACTGCTTAGCGATAAAAGGAAGGGCTAATTTCGCCAGAGGGCTCGATCAATTCCAAGGACCGCCAAAACTATTTGCTCTAGCACGCACCATACAGATGATCATCAGTGGCGGCAACGACTCAAAAATCAATCATGTAAAGTTCAATACCACACATAAGTTAAAGCGCACAATATCTCACGAACGGTATGACGACTTCGAAGACAGTATCATCTTCGATAAGTCTAATACCGACGGGTTGTCTTTCCCTCATTACGATGCTTTAGTTATAACTTTATGCATTGTTAACACTTATATGAAAAGAATCATGATAGATGATGGAAGTGGCGCGTGTATTATTCACCCAAGAGTACTCCTACAAATGAGGCTCAAAGATAAGATAGTGTCACATTACATAACACTAATGAGTTTTAACAATGCAGTGGAGCAAACATCCAGAGAAATATCGCTGCCAGTCTTGGCAGGGGGAGTCATGCTGGAAACCACTTTCCACATCATGAATCAGGATACGACTTATAACGCCATCATAGGACGTCTATGGATACATGTCGTACGAGTCGTTCTCTCGAGATTCTATGAATTAATCAAATTTCCCATCCCATGGCGGATGTTCAGCATTCGAGGCGAGCCACGTACCGCCCAAGAATGCTATCGGATCACCCAAGACTGCACGTATACCAATCAATTGAAGGGAGCAAGAGCGGAAGCATAATAATCAGCTATGTCAGGAACTAAAATCAATCCACTGGCAGAGGTCATTAGGGACCCAGATATTATAGAAGCATGCAAAGCAACAATCGAAAACCTCGACGGTCAAAGTGGATGATACCGACAACACAAAGAAAGCCTATATCGAACACAACCTCTCTAGCCCAGGTAAGTATCACGACTTTTTAACTAACCATGTAGATTTATTCGTATTCTCTCACTCAGATATGCCGATGATCCCGAGAGACATGGCCACTCATAAGCTGAACGTTGATCCAATTTACCTGCTCATACGGCAACCAATGACGAAATTCAGTGTTGCGGTCATCAAAGTAGTCAGTGAAGAAGTAGACAAATTGCTAGCCAACGGTTCAATCAGAGAATCGAAATATCCTCAATGGGTCGCCAATGTGGTCATGGTCAAAAAGAAAAATGGAAAATGGAGAATGTGCGTGGACTTCACAGATCTGAACCAGACATCCTCAAAAAATTCCTTCACATTGCCACATATCGACCAGCTGATCGATGCAACAGCAGGGCACGAACTGCTAAGTTTCTTAGATGCCTACTCAGGCTATAACCAAATCCTAATAGCCGAAGAGGATCAAGAAAAGACAAATTTCATAACCCATCAAGGGACGTACTGCTATAAAGTGATGACCTTCGGACTTAAGAACGCAGGAGCCACATACCAAAGGTTGGTTACCAAAATGTTCAAAGAATAGATTGGCAAGACAATGGAGGTTTACATCAATGACATGCTAGTAAATCAACAAAAAAGGAAGACCCCGTCGATTATTTGAAAGAAGCTTTTGAGATACTGAGGCGGTACCGGATGAAATTGAACCTAGAAAAATATGCCTTCGATGTGGAATCAGGAAAATTTCTAGGCTTTCTCGTGTCACAACGAGGTATCGAAGTCAACCCAAACTAGATCAAGGCCATAGACACAATACATGAGGTTCTAAATAGCAAAAAGTAGGTACATAAACTGACAGGGCGAATAGCCACCCTATCAAGGTTCATCTCATGATCCTCGGACATATGCCACAAGTTCTTCAGTGTGCTGAGAAAGGATCATAGGCTATAATGGAACGAGGAGTTCATCGACACCCTGAGGAAACTAAAAGCATACCTATCTTCGCCGCCGCTACTCATAAAAGCAGACTCAGGCGAGTGTCTAGTAGTGTACCTAGCAGTATCTGAAGTCTCTTTCAGCGTTGTCTTGGTCTGCAAAAACAAAGATACTTTATCCCCTATTTATTATATCACCAAAACTTTAATAGATGCCGAGATGAGGTACCCACACCTCGAAAAACTAGCTCTGGCGCGGGTCGTAGCTTCGCAAAAGCTTAGACCCTATTTTCAATGTCATCCCATAAAAGTGATAACAACCTTCCCTATAAGGGACATCCTACATAAACCCGAACTCTCATGTAGGCTCGTTAAATGGGACATTGAGCTCAGCGAGCATGACATAACATATTATCCGAGAACCGCCATCAAGTCGCAGGTGCTTGCCGACTTTATCGTCGACTTTAGTGCAGAGATATTGCTAGATGTGTAACAAGAGGCCCTTCATATGCTAATATTGATCTTTGGACCCTCTATACCGATAACACCTCGAATGCCTTGGGATAGGGACTGGGAATTGTCCTCGAAGTCCCCATGGGTTAAGTGATTCGCCAGTCCATAAGATGCGCCAAGATGACTAACAATGAGGCTGAGTATGAGGCTGTGATTGCAAGTATGAAATTAGCACTCAAATACGGTGCCCCGCGACTCATCCTCCACTGCAACTCTCAACTTATCTTAAATCAAGTCATCGGGACTTACCAAACCAAAGAACAAAAACTAAGGAAGTACCAATCAGAAATCCATAAGTTGATGCGTGAGTTTGACGAATGTCACTTCGAGCAAATACAAAGGACACAAAACGTTGAAGCAGATGACCTAGCTAAGCTAGCCGCGACCACCAAGAACATCAACAAAGAAAACGTGGTTACCCTCCTCCGTTCGGCCGTCGACCATGTAGAGGTACTCTCTTAAAGATTCACTTGGTACTGGTGAAACCGCTTTATATCTTATCTAAAAACTACCACATGACAAAAAAGAGGCCAAGAAACTCAGGGTGCAGGCTGCCTAATATAGCTCAGTAAACCATGACCTTTACAAGAGAGCGTTTGGCGGTCCACTCGCTAAGTGTCTCGAACCACAACAAACAAGACAAGTATTAGAAAAGGTGCATGAGGGCCATTGAGGCACCTATATAGGAAACTGTGCCCTCGTATGATGCCTTATTTGCACCGGTTACTACTGGCCCATCGTGAAAAAAGAAGCAGCAAACTATGTCCGGAAATGAGAGTAATGCCAAAAGTATGCCCCTATGATACACCAGGAGTGAAAGCTCCTCCATTGAGTCACCTAGACATGGCCCTTCAGAAAGTGGGGGATGAATATAATCGGACCTCTACCATCAGGGCAAGGAAAGGTACGTTTTTTTTTAGTTTTAAATGACTATTTTTCTAAATGGGTAGAAGCAGGTGCGTAGGCACAAATAAGCGAACAAGAGGTCATCACCTTTATATGGAAAAATATCATATTCCATTTCGGCTTCCCCAAGGAAATCAATTTTGACAATGAGCCTCAGTTCATCGGTAGGAAAATAACTGAGGTCTTCAAAAAATTGCACATCAAAGGAATACCCTCCACTCCGTATCATCCCGCTGCTAATGGCCAAGCCAAGTCTTCCAACAAAATAATATTGAAAAAGAAACTCAGGAAAGCTAAAGGGCTATGGCCTGAATACTACCTGAAGTATTATGGGCATACCGGACTATGGCCAAGTCCAGTACGGGAGAAATGCCATACTCACTGATCTACGGGACCGACGCAATTATACCCATCAAGGTCAGGGAATCAATCCTGAGATATTCACGTACCAATGGGGCGGGCAACCACGAAATTAGGTTGCAAGATCTAGACAAATCAAAAGAACAAAGAGACATGGCCCATATAAGAATGGCAGCCTAAAAGCAACAGGCAGAAAAATACTACAACAAGAAAGCCAAACTAAGATTACTCAAAGTCGGCGACTACGTCCTCAAAGCCAAAACACTAGCATCGAAAGACCTGAGTGAGGAAAAGTTGGGGTCCAACTGGGATGGACCATAAAAAATCATAGCAGCCACGAAAAACAGAGTGTTCAAACTAGAAACAATGGGCGGAAAACCGCTCCAAAACAACTGGAATGTCGCCCACCTCAAATATTTCCATTTCTAAGAGGCATCTCCTAAGTCGTACTCTTTTTCCCTGGCCCGATTTTTGTCCCAATTGGGTTTTCTCAGGGAGGTTTTTAACGAGGTGACAAAGAAGATACTCGATGATATCAGGGTGCAGATTAATCACATCGGCCAGTCGACACGATCTCTATCCCAATATAATGAAGTGACTACATTAGTTATTCTCTATTGTATGAATAGACGTCTCCACTGTATGAATAGAATTCTCCATTGTATGAACAAAATTCTCTATTGTTTGAACATAAATCTCCATTACACGAACAAAAGTCAATCTCCATTCTACGAGCGGGAGCCTCCACTGGACGAACGTCATAATGGCTAAGGCCATAGACATCAGGTTCGACCTTATTACGATGTAGATTACTTCAATGTCAGTCAAAACAACATCCTAATGGCTAAGTCCATCGACGTCGGTTTCAACCTTATTTGAACCACGGCGCAGATTACTTCGATGATAGTCGAAGCAATATCTTAATGGCTAAGTCCATCGATATCAGGTTTGACCTCGTTCGAACCACGATAGATTACTTCAATGACAGTCGAAGCAATGTCCTAGTGGCTAAAGCCATCGACATCAGGTTCGACCTCATTCGAACCATGACAGATTACTTCAACGACAATCAACGCAATGCCCTAATGGCTAAGGCCATCGACATTGGATTTGACCTCGCTCGAACCACGACAAATTACTTTGACGACTTTCAAAGCAACATCCTAATGGCTAAGGTCATTGATATCAGATTTGACCTTATTCAAACCACGATAAATTACTTCTATGACAATCAAAGCAACATCCTAATGGCTAAGGCCATCGACATCGGGTTCGAACTCGTTCGAACCATGACAAATACTTTGACGATAGTCGAAGCAACATTCTAATGGCTAAGTCCATCAACATCAGGTTCGACCTCATTCGAACCGCGACCGATTACTTCGATAATAGTTGAAGTAAGGTCCTAATGGCTAAGGCCATCGATATCAGATTCGACCTCGTTCCAACTACGATAGATTACTTCGATGATAGTTGAAGCAACATCCTAATGGTTAAGGCCATCGACATCGGATTCGACCTCATTCGAACCACGACAAATTACTTCGACGACAGTCTAAGCAACATCCTAATGGCTAAGGCCATCAATAAAATATTCTACCTCATTCGAACCACGATAGATTACTTCGATGACAATCGAAGCAATGTCCTAATGGCTAAGGCCATCAACATTTGTTTCAACACCATTTGACCCACGATGCGTAATACTTCAACAACAATCGAATCAACACCATAATGGCTAAGCTTTCGTCGTCGGTCCGACCTCACTCTAACCACGATGACCTTTGCAACGAATAACAAACGCAACCTCTACGGAGGCTAAGCATTATAAAAAACCATAAGGTAAAGGCGACAAACGGACAAAGCAATAAAAATAAAGTTTATATTATAACACGAAATATTTATATTCGCCCCCGCGGATAGGCCCCAGTACATTCCACAAAACCAAAAAATATATATATACAAGTATACATGTTTGTGGCTACACATCACCCCTAGGCGACAAACATCATTATACCAAGAATCCGAGTCAAGGCGATCGAAGTCCTCGAAAGTGGAACCCTCCACATCAGGAGAATCGAGGTAGTACCCACATGCTTCACGAGCAATGTGAGCGTTGCTTTGCCTTGCCCGAACCACCTCCTCTGTCGCCCGTCCCTCGATATGAAGTGTCATATACATGTCGAGTCGGGCCTCCACAAAGACCCACATCTCATACACATTCTGACGCGTACTCTGACCATATGAAAGATGAGACAAGGAGGGCTGAGAGTGGTGACCCACTTCCTCTGATCATGGGGGAGCAGCCCGTCTTTGTAATTCCATCTCTCTACCAGCATTAGCACTTATCTCCCCCCCTAAGTACACTAATTTCTGCCATCCTAGCATCAAGATCGATGGTTAGATCTGCCACCCTCCAATAAAGGTCGACATTCTACACTGCCACCCCTCGACTCAGTTCAAGCTCATCATCTTTTGCCCTGAGGAGCGCCTCCAATTTGCTGTTACGGGCCACGACTTTCATCAGCTTGTTGTCTGTCTTTTCCAGCTCAGCCCACCTATGATTTAACTGGACTTTCCTCTACTCAAGCCCCTCGCGGAACGCCTGAAACTCAAGGTCCTGTTGGTTGAGGTCGACCACCGCTTGATGCTTTGAGCGATATTTTTGATACTTCTTCAAAATTGTTTTATAGATTACCATCTTTTTCTACTCACGGCGTCGCCTCTCCACTTCCTAAACGAGGATCTGAAAAGAAAAGAAAAAATAAGCACGATGCAGGTTAGTATTATAATACGTAAAAGAAAGAATAAAAAGTACATGTAAGTCTACGCTAGCAGCCTTCCACGACAGTTCTGTGTCATTTATGGTGCTGAGCATCTCGCTCTCTGGGGCGGCACATAGCATGGTAATGGTCGACGCAGCATGCTTGTTATTTGGTAGCAAGTTGTAAGCCCCCAAAATCACAATGCAGCAGTCTGACCCATCCATCATTATCTCCACGTGGGTGTGACCACCCACAAACTCATTTATATCTTCTTGGGCAATATTAGAGTCCGGTTCCTCAGCTCCCTTTCTAGTTCCTCCGATGTTAGTCGATGACCCCCCTCTACGGCACGTACCGAACTAGTACCAGGAGCGACACTTATTTGTTGAGCCGGACTCCTAAACATAATAGCATCGACCATGAATACAAGTATGGGCACCTTTTGAGGTACCCCACTCTCGCTATTTGTCTAATATACAATCTGCACAGTGACATCTAAAGTTCTATGGAGAACTTGCCTGTATGGAAAGAACCTTATGCGTGCCTTTGTTACTGTGTTAGTGACTTTAAACCAATTTCCAGAAGGCATATCCCAATAAGGATCTGCATTATTTGATATGGATGGCAGCAACACACCACCAACAACTTAAATTTCGGAGGCACATGGAATATATCATGCAAGAAGACGTGGCAGTCTATCATTGGTTAATGCGACATGGCCTTGAAAAGTGGACTTTGCATGCAGATGATGGCAGATGATGGGGAACTATGACTATAAATGTGTTAGAGTCTTTCAACAGGTTATTTAAGTCGACAAGAGGATTGCCTGTCACAGCCATGGTGCGAAATGTCATTCAAGCTCGCGAAAAGGTTTGTTGAAAGGTCTGCAACTGCAACGTCATTGTTGGAAATGGGTGATCAATTTATGCCATTGCTGATGTAGAGATTTGAGAAATATAGACGGCGAGCGCATTGGCATTCGTTTTTGTAGTATGAAAACGAAAAAAAAGTTTGTTCTCACCGCTATCCACCAAAATCGGGGTAATAATGTACATACTGTAAATGAATCTTCAAGGTTTTGCTCTTATGGGAAATGGTCCATCTACCACATGCCTTGCTCGCATGCCATCAAGTGATTTTAACAAGTTGGTTTAGGCGCAACCAACTATGTTGATCAACAATATAGTGTTGCGAAGTACCTAAACACATACAGTGGAGCTAGTGGGTGCTGAGTGTTATTGACCAACTGAACCATTTAAAATAGTGTGTAACAAGTCCTATTTGCATCAAATACAGGTGAAGAAGAGAACACATATACGAAACCAAAAGGATATTAGAGATACCGTTTATGCGCGCATATGTGGTATATGCTCGCAAACAAGATACAATAGTCGAAAATATCCTTTGGGTGGCAATAATAATCAAGTTCGTGGTGGATGTTCTTCTATTGTGCCTAGCTATTAATGAGTTTATGTTGTAATATTTAGTTATTTTGTTTATGTTGCAGGATTTATAAAATAAAATTATGTTTGTTAATTATGAGTTGAATTTTTCCATTTTATTTTTTTAATGATAATTAAAAAAAATTATATATTTGAAAAAAGTGGAAACAACATTAAAATTTCATAAATCTGATTTTTATAGATGTGTGTTGTCTTGTCAAACTGAAAATGTTGTCCAACTGACATAAAGTTGTTTCGTACCCGTCAGAATATTTAACACGCAAAGCATAGCGCGAGTAAATACTATGTTATATCTATAGATAGCGCGGTTAAATACTACCTTATGACTGTGTGTTGTCTTGTCGAACTGAAAAAGCTGCCAACTGACATAAAGTTGTTTCGCACCCGTCATAACGTTTAACACGCAAAGCATAGCGCGGGTAAATACTGCGTTATATTTATATATAGCGCGGTTAAATACTATGTTACAACTATATCTTGTCTTGTTAAACTGAAAAAGTTACCCAACTGACATAAAGCTATTTCATACCCGTCAGAACATTTAACACACAAAGCATAGCGTGGTTAAATACTACGTTATGTCTATGTGTTGTCGTGTCGAATTGAAAAAGTTGCCCAACTGACATAAAGTTATTTCGTACTCGTAAGAACATTTAGCAGGCAAAGCATAGCATGGTTAAATATATGTCTATATATAGCGCAGTTAAATATTATGTTTTGTTTGTTATCTTGCCTATAAATGACGAGCTCATTCTACTTATTTTCTGCGCTCAACAATAACTAATAGCAAATCTTTCAAGAAAAGCAAGTTTTTTAAACACAAAAATGTCTCAACCTTTTTATGTACCAAGGTGCAAGTGCGAAAAAAATGTCAGATGCAAAGTTTTTGGGATAATGGTGAATTTGGACGCCGCTACTGGGAAGTTGAACAAGTTTTATAAGGTTCCCGACGAATCTGTTTGCGATTTTGAGGTCTAGATTGATGAACCCTGTCATCATGAATACGATAAAGAATTATTGAACGATCTTAATGATTTGTGTTTAAAATAGTGGGAACGTGAAAAAGAATATAAAAGAGAGGTTGTGGAGTTGAAAGCGAAACTTAAAGAGGCAGAAGAAGAAAAAAAATAAGTTGTTATAACAATTTAAGTGGTTGGAACAGAGAATAATGGGTGGCAGAGACTAAATATATGTGTTTAGTGTATCACTTTATCTTTATGTTTCATGTGTCGTGTACTTTTATTAGTTGTACTGAATTTTAATTATTTTAAGTTGCTATATTTGTGCTTGTGTTGTAGTATTAAACTAAAGTAGTTATAATGAACTTTATTTCATTTATTGTAATCGAATTTAAGTTTTAATGCTTATGTTTGTGTTGTAGTACGAAAATAGCTAATTAACGGAGAAATAAAAAAGTAATACACATAGTATATAAAAGTTTGTTAATGTATATATAAAAATATTATTTACATCAAATACAAAAAAAAAAGAATAAAATCAACGTGTCCCACATCCAGTGTGCTTCAACGCAACCGCTATCTAGTGGCGCATCGCATCCCACCTGGTACACTATCGGGATCATCATTATCAAGTTGCCTCCTTATAACTGGATGCACCGCTGCATGATCATCAATGATGCTAACAGGATCAGTAGAAGGGGCCGTCAGTCCAGTAGAAACCTACATAAGAATAAAAAGCTCAGTATAGCAAAGTATATAATAAGTCACAATAATTTAAATTGTCGTACCGCTATCTCATCGTGATCCTGAATGTAATCATCTGTCACAGCCATATCAACATCGCGTTCAGTCTTAAAAAGGAAATTAACAATGTTATGGAAAATAAAGACAAATTCTAATTTAATAATATGAAAACCATACCAGCACCCGTGACTATGAACCATAACTCCGTCGGTGCCCACTATGTAAATCTTGGGTCGGCCGCTCTTCAGCAATAGTAGACGGACCTAGAAAGTATGTATCCCAATCCACTCTAGAAAGTTCCATGCCCGTGATCAATAATTGACCTGACGGGATCACCTGCAAAGTTCCTAGAGTGAGATCCATCCTAAGGCTGTATGACGCCAATGTCCGTCTCATGGAGGCCATCCGGCAGATCGGCAACAACATAATCAGCAGGGGCCTCAACGCCTCCTTACTAGGGACCACCTCCTCTCCGCCCACCGCTAGGTCATCCGGCACCTCTGCCTCGTCGGGCACCACTACCTCATCGGGCACCGCTACCTCTTCGGGTACCACCATCCCGTGCCACACCAGGGTCTCGCTCGTACTCCTCTGGCTCCACATAATCAGGCATGTGTGCCAAACGTTGATCCTCCCGAGCTTGGTGCAGTGTCGGGGCATCCAGCTTTACAAATAGATGGTTGTAATCATGATAGGCGTTCGCATGATTGCCGATAATATCCTGCATTTGCAGTCCCATATGATATACTATATGTAGTCCAATAGCAGGGCACAACGTATAAAATATAAACTACATATATTGCACTAAAATACAGTTATATAATGAATAATAATAGAAAACATACCAAGGCCTCGTATTGCTCGACATATGGAACGTACTGGCCGCCAGCCTGATAAATAGGGTTCTCGATAAAAATTTGGGTCACGTGCCAGTACTAGGACATATACCTCTGAATAGCCACCTCTTGTATCTGTGTAGGTGGGGGCAGAATCATCTGATCTCAATGGTCCCAAATATGGATCTGCACCACTAACCATGGCTATACATGTGTTGTCCGCCCTGCAATGGTCATCCCTCTGATAATTTGTAGGCCCCCATATAGGCCCCCTCGATATATCTGCGGGGCAGCCAAACTGCCGAAGTACTCGCTCTAGAGCATGATGCTCCACAAAATCGAGGCATATGAGTGGGGAAGAAGTGCTCCAAATCAATCGGCCGGTCAAGCAATAAGCTGGCAGGGCAGCTATCAAATCATTGTTGTATGGCGTCCATATGAACTATCAATAAGATCATGAAACATGAGTATGCGCAACACTAAGTTAATCTATACCAAGTAAGTTTTGGTACATATTTACATATGCGCCCTCCAGCAGATCCAACATATCCCTACAGAGGGAGAGATTGTGATGAGCATCATACTCTCGTGAAAGTGTACAGAAGAGAACCCACCTCCTAGATAGAAGGAGAAACGGAGGTGCTACATTAAGAGGTAATTGTGGTCGAGGTGGCCCAAGCCCAAACCTGACATACAAAGTTGACGTAAGGTTTAAGATAAATTTAACAAGGTAGAGTTGGAACTGATGAACAGATTATTTGAATATGTTATCACCTGTAGAAACGACATAAAATCACAAACGCCTCTCTAAGTGCCCATGCTCGCCCGGCACATCTGCCTATATATGTAGTCGAGAACAGCGACACCCTAGCTGTAATAGGATAACTCATCTAACAACTGAATATGATGAAGAAATTTCAGGCTGACTAGGTTTCTCAAAGAGTTCGAGAACAAAATCCCTCCAAACAGAAGAAGCAACAACAACCTCATATACCGGGTAATATGTACCTCCTCTATATCATTGGTGATATCGGGGTGGAGTACCTCCATGTACTATCTAATAGGGGTCAAAGTCAATCGATTGGCACCCGAAGATGCAGTCTCGTATTGTGGCCTGAAACCCGTGAGGTGCTGCACCATGTCCAAATAATCATCACACGACATAGATCTCATAGCAATAGGCAGTGAAATGGCCATGCCATCAACGGGCAGACCATAGAAAACCTCAACGTCCTGCAGCATGATGGTATCCTCGCCAATGGGCATGTGAAACGTGTGCGTCTCCCATCACCACCGCTCAATCAATGCCGTGATCAAAGCCTAGTCAACTTATATCCTCCCGATCTCAATAATCCTACATAATCCTGTATCTTGGAGGCAATGTATTACACGCTCGTGGAGATCTTCTGGCCTCAGAAAATGCCACAGCTCGTCCACTCTCCTAGCGAGTCTGGGACAGTAACTATCCCTCCCATATATGGGCGGACTTATGATTGCCCTGAAGCACTAATAACTCATAAGAGTAAGGGTCAGGATGTATAGACGCGTCTATGTCATCAATTGTAAATTAAAAAACATTAATTGTATATTTATTATTTAATCGTACAAAGTATATATAACTATTGGGTCCCAGGCTCGATATTTGAAGCCCAGTAGCATCAAACTATCATGAATATTTATGTGTGTAAAATTCAATATTTTGATAATTTTGTGTTTGTTTGTTTTATAATTTAAATTCTTAATTTTTAATTATTTAATTATACAAAATATATATACCTATTGGGTTTCAAGCTCAATATTTGAGTCTCAGTAGCACCAAACTATCATGAATATTTATGTGTGTCAAATTCAATATTTTGATAATTTTGTGTGTGTTTGTTTTATAATTTAAACTCTTACCTTTTAATTATTTAATTATACAAAATATATATACCTATTGGGTTCCAGGATCAATATTTGAGGCCCAATAATACCAAACTATCATGAGTATTTATGTGTGTCAAATTTAATTTTTTGATAATTCTGTGTGTGTTTGTTTTATAATTTAAATTCTTAATTTTTAATTATTAAATTATAAAAAATATATATACCTATTGGGTTTCAGGCTTGATATTTGAGGCCCAGTAGTACAAAACTATCATGAATATTTATGTGTGTCAAATTCATTTTTTTGATAATTTTGTGTGTGTTTGTTTTATAATTTAAATTTGTACTACAAATATATATATACCTATTTGGTTCCAGACTCGATATCTGAGGCCCAATAGCACCAAACTATCATGAATAATTATGTGTCTCAAATTTAATATTTTGATTATTTAATAGTACAAAGTATATATATTCTTCTACCAGTATAAGAAATACTTAAACTACATGGATTCTACGTTAAAATACTATAAATTTTACTATGCTAAAAGTTTCTACATTTTACAATGCTAATAAATAAACTAAATATAAACAACAAATATATTTTAATCACATAACATTCATAAAAATACATATAACATACTACTTTCGCAAATAGAACATAAAATGACATGGAAACACTAATATCTAAATTTGGGAATTAACATAAAAAATTAAATCTCAATTTTACATTTGTTTTAGAACACTAATATCTAAGTCATAATAAACATAACATACTAGGTTCACAAATAAAATATAAAACGACATGAAAACACATTCAATCAACTAATGTACATTATTATACAAGTTTCGATATAAAATAAATTAAAATACCTCGATTTAATGAGTGTTTTGTGTGAAAATTTGAAGACGAAGGAGTTAAACCACAATAATACAATGCTCCACTACAATGTGGGACCTACATTCTTAACCCTTTGTGTGACGGGAGGCGCCCATAATTTCTTTTTATTTAAAAAAACAAGCAGGGGGGACCATAAGCAGTGGAGGTTAAAAACATAGGGGAAAGGATTTTGGTTGGGGAAGAAGACGAAGGGCAATATTTAATTAGGGGTATAACATTTTTCTTTCATACGCTATATATATAGCGTAAAATAAGACAACGCTATAATTGTTAGTCAAATCGACAACATATATTGGTTGCAAAAGCAAAACGATATATCTTAATGACAAAAGTTGTTGTTTGTCACGACCCAAATCCGGTCGTGATGGCGCCCAACAATCAAGCTAGGCCAGCCAGACCAAACAATTTAATTATCACAAATACCAGTCCCAAATGGACAACCCAAGAAGAATATATGAGTTTAAGAACTCCAATAATAATAATAAAGAACAAAATACTGACACTCCCAAAGATCCGGAGTCACAAGTCTAGAGCCTCTAACAAAACCCAACAGGAAAAGAGAGTACGATATAGAAGTACTCAAGTCTGAATACAAAATACAAAATAGCAACTGGAAATGAGAGGAGAAGCTAGGTTCTGCGAACGTAGGCAGCTACCTCAGCAACCCGATATGACACTGCAACCGCTGGAATTGCCTGTCTACTGCTCCTGAGTACCTGAGTCTGCACACAAAAGGTGCAGGGAGTAGAGGTGAGTACTAAGTACTCAGTGAGTAACAAATATATATAAGTAGCTGACAGTAAGAAATCCACAAAATACCACAATATGAAGCTACACTACAGTCCGAATCTTCTACGAACTAGCAGCAACAATACAATACAGCTACTACAGAGTAATTCAACAAATACGGATGCAATGCAATGCACATAACCGCTATGGCGTGTAGCCCGATCCAATTTAACGTCGACGGCGCTCACTGGGGGTGTGTACAGACTCCGGAGGGGCTCCTACAGCCCAAGCGCAATACTGCTGCGGCGTGCGGCCCGATCCACATATCAACCACTGCGGCGTGCAGCCCGATCCCATGCTCAGTCCACAATAAGCAATTAAGTCACAAAACAATTCATTTTCCTTAATTCCGGTTCTCAATTCATAATTTATGAAAAATACTTTAACTTTATTAAATTTGTAAAAGCCGGTGACTTAGCATTTCAAAAGTGTGATTTCCATTTCCAAGACTGAGATCAGTGATTTAAGCAATTATAGCTATCACATAAATGTTGTCCTCTAAGGACGCTACAGATCGGCACAAGGCCCCAAACAAGGCTTACAACCCACAAATATAGCAAATACAGTGTATTTCCCACATTAACAACATATTATTCATTTCCGGGATGGACCAAGTCTCAATCCCCAGTCACAATCAATCCCGCACCTGCCACGGTGTGCGAGACATGCCCTACTAGCGTCACAATGTGCTAAGCCGGGGTTTCGAACCCTCAAGCTACCATATATACAAACTACTCACCTCTAGCCGGTCGTAGACTCGTCCGTGATGCCTTTTCCTTTGAATTTAGCTCCCTCGTGTGTGGAATCTAGTCAAACCACAATAATTATATCAAATACGGGTCAAATAATCATAACCCATTTCAATTTACATGAAATTCGCATAAATACACCAAGTTGGTAAAACCCGACTTTCGGTACGATTCTCGAAAAATTACGAAAGTCACATATTCGGAACCCTCATCTCAATACGAGTCTAAGCATATCAATTTTACCAAATTCGGACTCCATTTGCTCATTCAAAACCTTGATTTTCTAAAGTTCAAGCCTAGGGTTAAATCTTCCATGAATCACCCCAAATTCTTCCATTTTCATGATATAATTGCATAATAATACCAATATTAATCATAGTTTAAGTCCATAGTTGCTTACCTGATGATTTCCCTTGAGTTTCTCTTCAAAATCGCCCAAATCGCCTCTAAAGCTGAGACCCAAATGTGTGAAATGTTTCTGAAATTTTCTAACTTCTGATACACTTAACTCACTGCGATTTTCGATTCTGCGGACCATATTCCGCCCATGAAAAACCGCTTCCGCGACCAGTTGGTCGCTTCTGCGAACACAGGCCTATTTGGCCATTTTCGCTCCTGCGATACACGGACCGCTCTTGCGGGTCCGCTTTTGCAGAAATACTTCCGCTCCTGTGGAATGTTCCGCTTTCGCGACCAAGAGTCCGCTCCTGCGGACTCTCCTATGCGATCAATCACCCGCTTCTGCGGACTTCCCCAGCACGCCTCAAGACCGCTTCTGCGATCGACCTCTCGCACCAATGAAGCCGCCCCTGCGGGCCAGGCTCCGCTTCAGCGGTTGACTCCGTTTCTGTGCCTCATTGTCCGCTCCTGCGGAGTTGCTCCTGCGCCCCCATTTCCGCAGGAGCGAAAACAACAGAACCAGTGCACAAAGTCTGCAATTTTCCATATTTTCACTCGTTTGGCTATCTGAAAACACCCCGAGGCCCCCGGGACCTCATTCAAACACACCAACACATCCTAATTCCTTATTTGAACTTGTTCCAATCATAAAAACACCACACTAAACATCAAAATCTCCATTTATTCACGAATTCAAGCCTAAGTTTCTTCAAAACTTTCAAAACTAACATTCAATCCAAAACCCGATCAAACGATGTCCGAATGACCTGAAAATTTGCAGACACATCCAAAATCACATAACGAAGCTACAGAAATTGTCGGAATTCCATTCCGACCCCGGATCAAAATATCACCTACCATCCGGTTTTCGCCAAAATTCAACATTCGCCAATTCAAGCTTAAAACTACACCGGACCTCCGAATTCAATTCCGATTGTTCTCCTAAGTCATAAATGATCCCTCGGAACTAGTTGAATCATCAGAATCCGGTTCCGAGCACTCTAACTCAATAGTCAACTCTTGGTTGACTTCTCATATTCAAGCTTTCTTTAAACATGCTATTTGTTTCATTTTCAATCCAAATCACTCCTAACTCACCCGATATATTCTAATACTGATTTAAAATCATAATATATGTAAATGCAAAGTAACGGGGTGGAAATTCCCGTAACGACGGGCCGGGTCGTTACATTCTCCCCAACTTAAACAAACGCTCGTCCGCGAGCGGGTTAAGAAACATACCTGGAGTATCAAACAAGTGTGGATATCTACTTCGCATCTCCTGCTCGGTCTCCCAAGTTGCTTTCTCCACGGGACGACCTTTCCACTGCACTTTCACTAAAGCTATATCCTTAGATCTCAGCTTACGAACCTGTCGACCCAAAATGGCTACGGGTTCCACATCATAAGTCAAATCCTCATCTAGCTGTATCGTGCTGAAGTCCAACACATGAGACGGGTCTCCGACATACTTCCGGAGCATAGATACATGGAACACCGGGTGAACTCCCGACAAACCGGGTGGCAAAGCAAGCATATAAGCCACCTCCCCAACTTTCCTAAGCACCTCAAAAGGTCCAATAAACCTTGGGCTCAACTTCCCTTTCTTTCCAAACCTCATAACACCCTTCATAGGCGAAACCTTCAGCAACACCTTCTCACCTACTGAATAAGACACATCTCGGACCTTCCGGTCCGCATAACTCTTCTGACGCGACTGAGCTGTGCGTAATCTCTCATGAATCACCTTCACCTTGTCTAAGGCATCTTGGACTAACTCTGTCCCCAACAACCTAGCCTCGTCGGGCTCGAACCAACCAACTGGAGACCTACACCGCCTCCCATATAAAGCTTCATACGGTGCCATCTGAATGCTGGACCGATAGCTATTATTATAAGCAAACTCCGACAAAGGCAAATAATCAGCCCACGAACCACCGAAATCAATGATACAAGCACGCAACATGTCCTCCAATATCTGAATAGTACGCTCAGACTGTCCATCCGTCTGTGGATGAAATGCTGTGCTCAGCTCTACCTGTGAACCCAACTCTCGTCGAAATGTCCTCTAAAACTGAGAAGTAAACTGGGTACCTCTGTCCGATATAATAGAAATGGGAACTCCATGCAATCTCACGATCTCGCGGATGAATATCTCTGCCAACCGCTCCGAGGTATAGGTAGTACACACTGGGATGAAGTGAGCTGACTTGGTCAACCTATCCACCACCACCCAAACTGAATCAAACTTCCTCACTGTCCGAGGGAGTCCACTAACAAAGTCCATAGTAATCCTTTCCCACTTCCACTCGGGAATATCAATACGCTGGAATACACCACCAGGTCTCTGATGCTCATACTTGACCTGCTGACAGTTTAGACACCGAGCCACATGGCTCGCAATATCTTTCTTCATCTTTCTCCACCAATACTGCTGCTTCAAATCCTGATACATCTTCGCGGCTCCTGGATGAATAGAATACCGCGAACTATAGGCCTCCTCCAATATCAACTCACGAAGGCCATCAACCTTAGGCATGCATATCCGGCCCTACATCCGCAATACACCATCACTATCAATAGTGACATCTTTGGCATCATCATGCTGAACTCTGTCCTTAAGGACAAGTAAGTGTGGATCATCATACCGGCGCTCTCAAATACGATCATATAAAGAAGAACGAGCTACTACACAAGCCATCACCCGACTAGGCTCAGAAATATCCAGCCTCACCATCTGATTAGCTAACGCCTGAACATCACTGCAAGGGGTCTCTCCCCAACTGGAATATACACCAAACTGCCCATACTAATAGCCTTCTGGCTCAATGCATCAGCCACTACATTGGCTTTCCGGGATGGTACAAGATAGTAATATCATAGTCTTTAAGTAATTCGAGCCATCTCCGCTGCCACAAATTTAGATCTTTCTGCTTAAACAAATGCTGAAGGCTGCGGTGGTCTGTATATACATCACAAGATACACCATATAGGTAATGCCTCCAAATATTCAAGGCATGAACAATAGCAGCTAACTCCAAATCATGAACAGGGTAGTTCTTCTCGTGGGGCTTTAGCTGACGAGAAGCATATGCAATAACTCTACCCTCCTGCATCAACACATAACCGAGTCCAACTCTAGAAGCATCACAATACACCGTATATGACCCTGGGGCTGATGGCAACACAAGTACTGGAGCTGTGGTCAAAGCCTCCTTGAGCTTCTGGAAGCTCTCCTCACATTCATCGGACCACACAAATGGAGCATTCTTCTGTGTCAACTTAGTCAACGGTGAAGCAATAGATGAGAAACCCTGAACAAACCGGCGATAATAGCCTGCCAAGCCGAGAAAACTCCGAATCTCTGTAGCTGAGGAAGGTCTGGGCCAATTCTGCACTGCCTCGACCTTCTGTGGATCAACCCGAATACCATCACTGGACACTACATGTCCCAGAAAAGTCACAGTATCAAGCCAGAACTCACACTTAGTGAATTTTGCATAAAGCTTCTCTTCTCTCAACCTCTGCAGTACCACCCTCAAGTGTTGTGCATGCTCCTCCTAGCTGCGTGAATACACCAGAATATCATCAATAAACACAATCACAAAAGAATCAAGGTACGGCCGAAATACGCTATTTATCAAGTGCATGAATGCAGCTGGGGCATTAGTCAGCCCGAAAGACATCACCAGGAACTCGTAGTGCCCGTATCGCGTCCTGAACGCTGTCTTCATAATATATGAGTCCCTGATCTTCAACTGATGATAGCCCGATCGAAGATCAATCTTAGAAAATACACTAGCTCCTTGTAGCTGATCAAATAGGTCCTCAATACGAGGCAATGGGTACTTATTCTTCAGTGTTACCTTGTTCAGCTGCCTGTAATCAATGCACATTCTCATTGTGCCATCTTTCTTCTTCACGAACAACACCGGTGCACCCCAATGTGACACACTCGGACAAATGAAACCCTTATCTAAGAGTTCCTGAAGCTGTTCTTTCAATTCTTTTAACTCTGCTGGTGCCATGCGATATGGAGGAATAGAAATGGGTTGAGTGCCCGGTACCAAGTCAATACCAAAGTCAATATCTCTGTCAGGCGGCATGCCTGGTAGGTCTGCTGGAAATACATCCGGAAACTCCCTCACAATGGGGACCGAATCAAGGCTGGGTGTCTCGGCCTCAACATTTCTAATGAAGGCCAAATAAGATAAACAACCCTTGCCAATCATTCGTTGAGCCTTTATATAAGAAATCACCTTGTTAGACACATAATCAGTCAAGCCACGCCACTCGATCCTCAGATTACCTAGAATAGCTAGTGTGACCGTCTTGGCATGACAATCGAGAATCGCATGGTAAGGAGATAGCCAATCCATGCCTAGAATCACATCGAAATCTACCATGCCCAGTAGTAATAGATCAACTTGGGTCTCCAGACCCCCAATAGTAATAATACATGATCGATATACCTGATCTACAACAACAGTATCCCCCACTAGGGTAGACAAAGGTACGGGCAAAGCAAGAATACCACGGGTCATACCCAAATGATGTGCAAAATAAGTAGAGACATAAGAATAGGTGGATCCGGGATCAAATAAGACAGAAGCATCCTCGTGGCAGACTGAGATAATACCTGAAATAACCGCATACGAAGCACTAGCATCCTTCATATCCGGAAGAGCATAGAAACGAGCACGGCCTCCGCCGGTACGATCCTCGCCCCTAGGGCGACCTGCGGATACACGGCCACCGGTCCTGGCCGACTATGCGGCGGCCGAAGAAACGAGAGTAGAAGATGAAGGCGATCCCTTTGGTGAGACCGCTTACGAAGCCACCGAGGACACTCTCTCCGATATGGCCCAAATCACCGCACTCAAAACAACGGCACTGAAGATGGAAGAAGGGGCTGCCGAGGACCCCCGCTACCGATGAACCATCGTGCTGAGGAAGCGATGGCGAGCTACGAGCCGGAAGAGCACTCGGTGCGAGTCGACTCTGCGCGACGGCTCGCGTGACCACGATAACCCTGTCGGCCACGACGACCACGATTCGATGAAACCCCGCTCGACTCGCACGTCCGGACCGATGAGACACGAAAGAACGACCTGCTGCTATGCTGAAATTGGCCCCAAGACGGAGCACCACTGTAACTGCCAGTACCACGAGGGCCTCTTAGCCTCTCTCTCCTCCCGCTCTCGCGGCGATCTGTCTCAATGTGACGGGCGGCATCAACCACCTCCTCAAAGGTAACTGTCGAAACTCTCTCCCTGGTCGTCAATATGCGGATGGGATAAATAAGGCCATCGATAAATCTCCGAATCCTCTCTGTGTCCGTAGGAACCATCCACGTGGCATGACGGGCCAGCGTGTGAATCTCATCTCGTCTTCGATTAACCGTCATATCTCCCGACTTCAACCACTCGAGCCGACATCGCGGATCCTCTCTCTGAGACTGAGGCACGTTCTTCTCCAAAAATACCGTGGAGAGCCGATGCCAAGTGAGGGGCACCGCCCGGCGGGCCTATGCCTCTCGAAATCCTCCTACCACCGAAATGCTCGCACCCGTGAACTAAAAAGTGGTGAATGAAACACCGCCGGACTCTAGAATACCCGCGGTGCGCAGCATGCGGCCGACATCCGTCAAGAAAACCACGGGCGTCCTCGCCCTCAACACCGCCGAATGTCGGAGGCTGTAGCCTCTCAGATCTCTCCAAACGACGTTGCTCGTCGTCGGGCATAGCCGGAACCATATAAGCAGGAGCTGGTGCGACGGGTGCAACTGGGCCGAGCCGGCTCGGGTGTGTGAGCCACGGGGGTCCGATTCCTCCCCCTGCTGTGAAGAAGATGCTGCGGCAGAAAGGCTGCAACTACCTGTGCCAAGCTCGTGCACGCCGATAAGATACGAGCCAAGGTCTCACGAAGACCGGTATCACGATAGGCATTACCGGTGCTCGAACACGAGTTGTCGGAGCGTTTGCCGGCGGAATACGGTCACGAGTACGGGCCACTGGTGCGGGAATCGACCACCGTGGGTCGGCGAGTCGTCGGTCGTCGCTGCTCTGCCTCTACCACGACCACGGTCTCCGGGTGCCAATGGTGGTCGTCCGCCACGTCCGGTTAGCTCGTGTTCTCGCCATCCGCGAGAGAATAGAATATGGAAAGATTTAATTTTATGATAACACATATCGCACGATATGAATCCAAGAAAATGAGGTTTTTCCTAAAGTTTCTGTAGCCCCTCGAAGATAGATACGGACGTCTACGTACCGATCTGCGAAAGCCTACTAAACCGGCTCATGACTCGCGAGTCCTAATAACCTAGAGCTCTGATACCAACTTGTCACGACCCAAATCCGGTCGTGATGGCGCCCAACAATCAAGCTAGGCCAGCCAGACCAACAATTTAATTAACACCACTATATCAGTCCCAAATGGACAACCCAGAAGAATATATGAGTTTAAGAACTCCAATAATAATAATAAAGAACAAAATACTGACACTCCCAAAGATCCGGAGTCACAAGTCTAGAGCCTCTAACAAAACCCAACAGGAATAGAGAGTACTATATAGAAGTACTCAAGTCTGAATACAAAATACAAAATAACAACTGGAAATGAGAGGAGAAGCTAGGTTCTGCGAACGTAGGCAGCTACCTCAGCAACTCGATATGACACTGCAAACGCTGGAAATGCCTGTCTACTGCTCCTGAGTACCTGAGTCTGCACACAAAAGGTGCAGGGAGTAGGGGTGAGTACTAAGTACTCAGTGAGTAACAAATATATATAAGTAGCTGACAGTAAGAAATCCACAAAATACCACAATATGAAGCTACACTACAGTCCGAATCTCCTACGAACTAGCATCAACAGTACAATTCAGCTACCACAGAGTAATTCAACAAATAAAGATGCAATGCAATGCACATAACCGCTACGACGTGTAGCCCGATCCAATTTAACGTCGACGGCGCTCACTAGGGGTGTGTACGGACTCCGGAGGGGCTCCTACAGCCCAAGCGCAATACTGCTGCGGCGTACAGCCCGATCCACATATCAACCACTGCGGCGTGCAGCCCGATCCCATGCTCAGTCCACGATAAGCAATTAAGTCACAAAACAATTCATTTTCCTTAATTCCAGTTCTCAATTCATAATTTATGAAAAATACTTTAACTTTATTAAATTTGTAAAAGTCGGTGACTTAGCATTTCAAAAAGGTGATTTCAATTTCCAGGACTGAGATCGGTGATTTAAGCAATTATAGCTATCACATAAATGTTGTCCTCTAAGGACGCTACAGATCGGCACAAGGCCCCAAACAAGGCTTACAGCCCACAAATATATCAAATACAGTATATTTCCAACACTAATAACATATTATTCATTTTCGGGATGGACCAAGTCTCAATCCCCAATCACAATCAATCCCGCACCTGCCACGGTGTGCGAGCCACGCCCTTACTAGCGTCACAATGTGCTAAGCCGGGGTTTCGAACCCTTAGGCTACCATATACACAAACTACTCACCTCTAGCCGGCTGTAGACTCGTCCGCGATGCCTTTTCCTTTGAATTTAGCTCCCTCGTGCGTGGAATCTAGTCAAACCACAATAATTATATCAAATACGGGTCAAATAATCATAACCCATTTCAATTTACATGAAATTCGCATAAATACACCAAGTTGGTAAAACCCGACTTTCGGTACGATTCTCGAAAAATTACGAAAGTCACATATTCGGAACCCTCATCTCAATACGAGTCTAAGCATATCAATTTTACCAAATTCGGACTCCATTTGCTCATTCAAAACCTTGATTTTCTAAAGTTCAAGCCTAGGGTTAAATCTTCCATGAATCACCCCAAATTCTTCCATTTTCATGATATAATTGCATAATAATACCAATACTAATCATAGTTTAAGTCCATAGTTGCTTACCCGATGATTTCCCTTGAGTTTCTCTTCAAAATCGCCCAAATCGCCTCTAAAGCCGAGACCCAAATGTGTGAAATGTTTCGGAAATTTTCTAACTTCTGATACACTTAACTCACTGCGATTTTCGCTTCTGCGGGCCATTTTCCGCCCCTGCGGAACCGCTTCTGCGACCAACAGGTCGCTTCTGCGAACCCAGGCCCATTTAGCCAATTCCGCTCCTGCGATCCACGGACCGCCCCTGCGCATCCGCTTCTGCGGAAGTTCGTCCGCTTCTGCGGAATGATCCGCTTGTGCGACCAAGAGTCCGCTCCTGCGGAATCGCCTATGCGATTAATCACCCGCTTCTGCGGACTTTCCCATCACGCCTCAAGACCGCTTCCGCGATCGACCTCTCGCACCAGCGAAGCCGCCCCTGTGGGCCAGGCTCCACTTCAGTGGTCGACTGCGCTTCTGCGCCTCATTGTCCGCACCTGCGGAGTCGCTCCTGTGCCCCCATTTCCGCAAGAGCGAAAACAACAGAACCAGTGCACAAAGTCTGCAATTTTCTAAGTTTGGCTATCCGAAAACACCCCGAGGCCCCCGGGACCTCATTCAAACACACCAACACATCCTAATTCCTTATTCGAACTTGTTCCAATCATAAAAACACCATACTAAACATCAAAATCTCCATTTATTCACGAATTCAAGCCTAAGTTTCTTCAAAACTTTCAAAACTAACATTCAATCCAAAACCCGATCAAACGATGTCCGAATGACCCCTGAAAATTTGCAGACACATCCAAAATCACATAACGAAGCTACAAAAATTATCGGAATTCCATTCCGACCCCCGGATCAAAATATCACCTACCATCCGGTTTTCGCCAAAATTCAACATTCGCCAATTCAAGCTTAAAACTACACCGGACCTCCGAATTCAATTCCGATTGTTCTCCTAAGTCATAAATGATCCCCAGAACTAGTCGAATCATCAGAATCCGGTTCCGAGCACTCTAACTCAATAGTCAATCTTGGTTGACTTCTCATATTCAAGCTTTCTTTAAACATGCTATTTGTTTCATTTTCAATCCAAATCACTCCTAACTCACCCGATATATTCTAATACTGATTTAGAAGCATAATATATGTAAATGCAAAGTAACGGGGTGGAAATTCCCGTAACGACGGGCCGGGTCGTTACATTGTTAAGGTATAGAATTTTGTATTTGCACACTATATATAGAAGGGTATTTTTTTTATATCTATTAACGTAATTTTAGTAAAAAAATACATTATTTATGTTCCGTACTCCCAGAAGCGGTGGAGGTTAAAAAAAATAGGGGAAATGATTATGGCCGGGGAAAAGGCGCAGGGAAATATTTAATTAGGGGTATAGAATTTTTCTTTCATACGATGTGTATATAGCATAAAATAAGAAGACGTTATAGCTGTCAGTCAAATCGACAACATATATAGCGTGCAAATACAAAATGATATATCTTAATGACAAAAGTTACCGTTAAGATACAATATTTTGTATTTTCACGCTATATTTAGAAAGGTATTTTTTTACACCTATTAACGTAATTTGGGTCGAAAAATATATTATTTAGGTTCTGGACTCGAAAATTGAATGGGTTTGAGATTTTCCTACTTGGTTTTAATTTTACGAAAATCCCTCTATTAGTTTGTTACCATGAAAATACCCTCATACTTTTTGAAATTTACCCCCTACTCCTTCTTATCTTTTGTGTTAGAAACATGGAATAAATTGGGGATATATGGATGAAAACAAATATGACCGTGTTTATACAAAATTATGCTCAAATTTTAAATTCGTAATGTAAAATTATTGGTTAATTGGTTAACCCTATGTCAAGTTCGGTTATCAAATTAAGCATTTTGATAAACTAAATGAAGAACAATTATTTTGGGATGATTTTTTGTTTGTATAAATAAAAAATTGGCAACTGAATTAAAAACTAACTCTACTAATTAAGGAAATTGAAACTAGTAACTCTCTGTGGGAATGGATACCTGCAGAAGAGAGAGGTTTGGATCAGAATTTAGAAGAAGAAGAAGGGGGGAAAAGAAAACGAGGTTTATATGAATCGAGAAAGAATGAAGGGAATTGTGATGACCCAAAGGGTCATCACCATATTTCTCTCTTTTTCTGTGCTTTCGAGGTCTTGGAAACCTCACTCTAAGTTGCCTCAATTTACGTGCATAGTCCCGGCGCGATGCCGGAAAGTTTTTGTGTTAAGATATATGAATTCAATGGAAAATTTGAAGAATTTTGATAGTAATATTGATATAATTGACTTTGGTCAATATTTTTGGTAAACGGTCCCAGACTAGGGATGTGACGGTCCCAGGAGGTCCGTAGAAAAATATGAAACTCATGCATGTGCCCGGAGCCGAAATCCGAGGTCCAGAACCTCAGTAAAATAAATTTTCCGTTAAAATGTTTTCTAAAATTAATAAGGAAAAATGGAAAAGAAAATAAGTTAGAAAATATAGGTATCGGGCTCGTATTTTGGTTCCGACGCCCGGTACAGGTCTTAAATATGCGTTAAGCACTTTCGGTGAAATTTGGTCGAAATCGGACGTCGTTTGACGTGTTTCGGACCTAAATAGCTAAAGTTAGAGGTTGATGAAATTTGAAATGAAATGTTGAGTTTTGGGGTTTGATTCTTTGTTTTCGATGTTATTTTAGCGATTTGATCTCTCGAGCAAGTTCGTATGAGGTTGTTGAGTTAGTGTGTGCATTTGGATAGGAGCCCCAAGGGTTCGGGAGTGATTTCAGGGATGGTTCGGAATATTATTGCACTTAGAAAAATCTAGTATTTTTGCTCTTGTCGATATCTGGTATGTTGTTCTATGCGATCGCATAGCTCCTTCCGCGATCGCATAGTGCAAATTTCAAGATCTTAAAATGTGTTCTATGCTATCGCAACATTCCTTGTGCGATCGCATTGCCCAACTTCCCATACCTATGCGATCGCATTGTCCCCCTTGCGATCGCGTACAACATTTCCCTGGCCCAATCACATTTACTCTATGCGTTCGCGACTTGTCTTCCGCGATCGCATTGCCTTACTTCCTTAACCCTATACGATCGCACTGCCTTATATGCGATCGCATAGGTCATTTTTGCCCTGTGAGTATTTTTTAAAAACAGAACACTTAACACGAGATTTATCATAAAACCTCATACAGGCTCTTCTCTTCCACCCTCAATTGTCAGGTTCGAAGCTCCCATTACTCCATAACTCTTTGGGTAAGTCTTCCTAACACCATTCTTCATTATTTCTTCACCCAATCATAATTAATCCTAGCCCTAAGTCATGAATTCAAGGTAGAAAATGGGGGTTATGGGTAGAACTAGGGCTTGTGGTATTTTGGGCGATTCAACCTCAATTTGAGGTCGGATTTCTAAACAAATTATATATTATAACTCGTGGGGTTATGGGTGATTGGAATTTGGTCCGAGCCTCGAGTTTGGACCATATGGGCCCGATGTCAGATTTTGCTATTCTTGGAAGAATGATGCGAATTTCATTTCTAGGCTATGGAATTATGTTATTGAGCCCTAATTGATGTTATTGAATTAAAAATGACTAGATTCCATTGTTTCGGAGTCGGATTCTAGAGGAAAGGCGGTGCTAGAGGCTTGATTGCTATTTTCGGACCGAGATAAGTGTTTGATCTAATCTTGGCTTGAGGAAATAGGATTAGAGTATTATTACTTGCTATTTGCTAAATTATCAAGTGTAGTGTATAAGCATGATGACGAGTATCTATACACCAGCGTCTAGTATGATCGTGAGTCTTATTTGTACTTGTTTTGGGTATATTTTGAGAACTATTCCTAGCAATTGATGAATTCGACATAATGAGTTAGTTGGGGAATTATTTATGAAACATGAAATTCCTTGGAGCTTTGGCTCAAATGGTAGTGATTCTATGAAGTCAAAATTGTAAGTATTGTAAAGAAACGTGGTTGAATCCCTTGCCGGGACATGAAGTTTATAATTGTTGTTGCTCCCTTATCCGGTTAAGTGTTATATGTATTCTCCATTATTGAGATGTTTGGGCTGCTAGTGGTACCCTTATTGGGTTAGATCGTTATATTGCCGAGTTTTCCCTAAAGGGGAACTCCTTGAGAGAGGCTATATGAATTATTCATTATATTTATTGGGATCGTGTGGCACGCCGTCCACTTATATTATATGAAATGGGATCGTGTGGCGCGTCGTCCACCTATGAATTATGAGAATGGGATCGTGTGGCACGCTGTCCAATTTATATTATATGAAATAGGATCGTGTGGCGTGCCGTCCACCTATGAATTATGAGAATGGGATCGTGTGGCACGCCGTCCACTTATGACATATACTATGGGATCGTGTGGCGCGCCGTCCACTTATGATACATACTATAGGATCGAGTGGCGCGCCAACCACATATGAAAGTAATAATGTGAATTTGGTTTGATGTTGTCACTGATGATCTGCTCTCACTGTTCATTAATTTCTGAGCATGTTCCCTTTTCAATTGTATATCTTTATATATATTCCCGTTGTTCTTTCTGTTGCCGTTCTATCTGTATATATATACATGCACAGGTTGATTTTAGTAAGTCATGTCTAGCCTCGTCACTACTTCGCTGGGGTTAGGCCAGGCACTTACTAGCACATGAGGCCGATTATGCTGATGCTACACTTATGTGCTTTTTGCACAGATTGTAGCGTTGGAGCAGCTTTCGGGCAGCAACAACAGTAGGATTTTATGGGAGTTATCTTCAGTCCCGGGACTCTCGAGGTAGCCTAGCCAGCGTTTGCAGGCCGAAGTCCCTATCCCTTAATTCAGTTTGTTATCATTGTTCTGAGGTAGACTTATGTGTTTTTCTTTCATTCGGACTTGTTTGTAGTATTCTATAGTAGTCTGTGAGCTAGAGACACCAGATTTTGGGGTAGTGTTATGTTCAGTATTTCCGCATTTTGATCCCTTATTTATTGAATTTTAAAGATTTTTTTCAAAATGTTTAATTATTCTAGTATATTCTATTATTAAGGTTCGACTGGCCTAGCTTCGATAGTAGGCACCATCTCGACTCCCGATGGTGGGAAATTCGGGTCGTGACAAGTTGGTATCAGAGCCCTAGGTTGCATAGGTCTCGCTACTCATGAACAAACTAGGTAGAGTCTGAGGGATCGATACAGAGACGTCCGTATTTATCCCTCAGAGGCTACAGAGTTAGGAAAAATTTCACTTTTGTTCTTTCTTGTCGTGCGATTCTGTTTCCCAAACACCGATTATCCTTATACTCTGTTCTTTTGTAGATGGCGAGAACATGTGCTTCATCTTCCGTCACGCAGCAGTCGGAGTCCACAGCTGCACGCGCGAGGGGTAGAGGCCGAGGTCGTGCTAGAGGCCGAGGCCGGGGCAGAGCCCAGCCCCAGGTAGCCGTTCTAGAGGTGGAGCCTCATGTTGACTATAATGAGGAGGTTCTAGCCCCAGCAACACATGCAGGCCCAATTCAGGTCCCAGGAGGAGTCGTGATCACCCTAGAGTTTCAGGATGTTATAGTCAGACTAGCAGGCTTTATGGATAGTGTCTCTAGAGCGAGGTTGTTACCAGTTGCACCAGCTATTTCTCAGGCTGGAGGAGGGGTTCAGACTCCTGTTACACGTACTCCGGAGTAGACAGCTCCTTAGACCTATGCCCAGTGATTCAGCCAGCTGTGGCAGTTCAGCCAGATATTCCAGCTCAGGCTGGTGATGGAGCGTCCATGACTTCTGATGCCTTGTGGAGACTTGATCGGTTCTCCAAGCTATTCACCACCACCTTCAGCGGTGCTTCATCTGAGGATCCCCAGGATTTCCTATTCAGTTGCCATGAGATTCTTAGGACCATAGGCATAGCGGAGACCAATGGGGTCAATTTTTGCACCTTCAGGCTTACAAGATGCGCCAAGACTTGGTGGAGAGATTTTTGTCTATCTAGACCAGCAGGGTCTCCAGCTTTGACATGGGATCAGTTCGTAGAGTTATTCTTGGAGAAGTTTCTCCCCGTCACTCAGCGGGAGGCACTTCGCAGGCAGTTTGAGCGCCTTCATTAGAGCACCATGACAGTTACTCAGTACGAGACTAGATTCATTGAATTGGCACACCATGTAGTTGTGATACTCCCTACAGAGCGGGACAGGGTCCGGAGATTCATTGATGGATTGATTCAGCCGATTCGTCTATAGATGGCCATGGGAGTTGGTAGTGATATTTCCTTCCAAGAGGCAGCCAATGTGGCACGCAGTGTTGAGATGGCCTTCGCACGAGGAGGTAATAAGATGTCAGACAAGAGACCTCGTGGTTTTGGTAGATTCAGTGGTACCTCATCCGGAGGTAGGGATTCTTATGGTAGGGGTCAGGCACCGAGGCCCTTTTAGTCAGCTCTTCAGATTTCTCATGGTAGTTCGGGCAGTGGTGGTCCCCAACAGTATCAGTCAGATCAGTAGCCTATCAGTGCACCCCCACTCTGTTATTCTCAGCAGCAGAGGACTTCTTTCACTTGTGGTGACCCGAGGCATATTTCTAAGTATTTCCTTCGAGCTTCGGGCAGTTCTCAGCAGCAGGGTCCTCGCCCCATGAATCAGGAAGTAGGTGATTCACAGCCCGCCCAGCCAGATAAAGACGGGGGTAAAGATCCTAGATGTGGAGGTAGGGACCGTAGAGGTGGAGCTCGGACCGGTAGAGGCAGAGGTCAGCCAATGGTTGATCGTCCTAGAGATACAGTTCAGGGGGGTGGGGCCCAACCCCATTTTTATGCTTTGCCACCTAGGCCAGAGGCTGAGTCTTCCGATGTTTTTATTACAGGTACTATTCTGGTCTGTGACAAGGGTGCTTCAGTGCTATTTGACCCTGGGTCTACATTTTCATATATGTCATCTTATTTTGAACCCCACTTGCCTATGCCTAGCGATGCCTTGGGTATTCATGTATATGTATCTAAACCAATGAGCGATCCTATAGTGGTTGATCGGGTCCATCGTTACTGTATAGTAGTGTTTGAGGGTCTTGAGACCCGTGTTGACCTTTTGCTTCTAGACATGGTGGATTTTGATGTTATGTTGGGGATGGATTGGCTGTCCCCGTATCATGCGATCTTGGATTGTCACGCCAAGACCGTGACTTTAGCTTTACCGGATATGCCCCGATTGGAGTGGAGAGGGACTCTAGGATATGCCACCCGCAGTGTTATTTCTTATGTTAAGGCTTGACGCATGGTCGAGAAGCGATGTCTATCTTATTTGGCTTATGTTCGCGACTCCAGCTCAGAGGTTCCTTCTATTGACTCAGTCCCTATTGTTCGGGAGTTTCTAGAGGTTTTTCCTTAAGACCTGCTGGGTATGCTGCCCGACAAGGATATTGATTTTTGCATTGATCTGGCCACAGGCACGCAGCCCATTTCTATTCCACTGTACTGTATGGCCCCGCCAGAGCTGAAAGAGCTAAAGGATCAGTTGCAAGATTTATTGGAGAAGGGTTTCATCAAGCCTAGTGTTTCTCTCTGGGTTTGCCAGTTCTATTTGTGAAGAAAAAGGATGGTTCTATGCGGATGTGTATTGACTACCGGCAGCTGAACAAGGTAAAAATGAAGAACAAGTATCCACTACTAAGGATTGATGGTTTGTTCGATCATTTGCAGGGTGCAAGGGTGTTTTCCAAGATAGATTTGAGATCATGTTATCATCAGTTGAGTATTAGGGCGTCTGATGTCCCTAAGACAGTATTCCGCACTCGGTATGTGCATTATGAGTTCTTGGTCACGTCATTTGGGTTGACCAATGCCCCAACAGCATTTATGAAGTTGATGAACTGAGTGTTCAAACCTTATTTGGACTTGTTCGCGATTGTCTTCATTGATGATATTCTTGTGTACTCCCGCAGTTAGGAGGAGCATGAACAACACCTCAGAGTGGTTCTTCGGACTCTGAAGGATACCTAGTTGTATGCCAAGTTTTCAAAATGAGAGTTTTGGTTGAGTTCAGTGGTGTTTCTGGGTCATGTCGTATCAGCTGAGAGTATTCAGGTAGACCCAAAGAAGATTGAGGTAGTTAAGAATTGGCCTCGACCAGCTTCAGGTAGTTTCTTGGGGTTAGCTGGTTATTATCGTCGATTTGTGGAGGGATTTTCATCTATAGCTGCCCCGATGACCAGGTTAACCCAGAAGGGTGCCCAGTTCAGGTGGTCAAATGAGTGCGAGGAGAGCTTTTAGAAGCTCAAGGCAGCTCTGACTTCGGCACCGATATTGGTTTTGTCCACATGTTCAGGACATTACACTGTTTATTGTGATGCTTCCCATGTTGGTCTTGGTGCAGTATTGATGCATGATGGCTGGTTTATTGCTTATGCTTCAAGACAATTGAATATTCATGAGAAGAACTACCCAGTCCATGATCTAGAGTTGGCAGCCATTGTTCATGCTTTGAAGATTTGGAGGCATTATTTATATGGTGTGACGTGTGAGGTGTACACGAATCACAAGAGTACGCAATACTTGTTCAAGCAGAAAAAGTTGAATTTGAGGCAGCGGAGGTGGTTGGAGCTATTGAAGGATTATGATGTTACTGTCTTATACCACTCGGCTAAGGCTAATGTAGTGGTTGACGCATTGAGTAGGAAGTCAGCCAGCATGGGTAGTCTTGCATATGTCCCTGTCAGCCAAAGACCACTTTCCTTAGATATTCAGGCCTTGGCCAATCGGTTAGTGAGGTTGGACATTTCGGAGCCTAGCCGAGTATTAACTTGAACGGTTGCTCGTTCTTCATTATTGGAGCAGATCCGTGACCGACAGTTTGATGATCCTCATTTGTGTGTCTTGAGAGACACTGTGTAGCGTGGAGGTGCCACGAAGGTAAATTTGGATGTAGATGTTGTTTTGAGATTGCAAGGGCGAGTATGTGTGCCCAATATTGATGGAATTCGAGAGTTGATCATAGCGGAGGCCCATAGTTCTCGGTATTCTATTCACCCGGGTGCCGTGAAGATGTATCAGGACTTGCGGCAGCATTACTGGTGGCGTAGGATGAAGAAAGACATTTTTGCATATGTGGCTCGGTGTTTAAATTGTCAGCAGGTCAAGTATGATCATCAGAGACCTGGTGGTGTGATTCAGAGGATTGAGCTTCCCGAGTAGAAGTGGGTACGGATTACCACAGACTTCGTTACTGGACTTCTAGTGACCCGGAAGAGGTTTGATGCTATTTGGGTCATTGTTGATAGGCTGACTAAGTCGGCAAATTTCATTCCTGTTGCTACTACCTATTCTTCAGAGAGACTAGCTGAGATCTACATCCGAGAGATTGTTCGTCTTCATTGGGTGCTGACATCTATCATTTTGGATCGGGGTAACAGTTCACCTCGCGCTTTGGAGAGCAGTTCAGCAGGAGCTAGGTACCCAGGTTCAGTTGAGTACAGCATTCCATCCTCAGACGGACGGTCAGTCCGAGAGGAAAATTCAGATATTGGAGGATATGCTCCGAGCCTATGTTATTGATTTTGGAGGTTTTTGGGACCAGTTCTTGCCTTTAGCAGAGTTTGCCTACAACAACAGCTACCAGTCCAGTATTAGATGGCACCTTATGAGGCGTTGTATGGTAGGCGGTGTCGGTCTCCAATTGGATGGTTTGAGCTGGGAGAGGCTCGGTTGTTAGGTACTGATTTAGTCAAGGAGGCCTTGGATAAGGTCTATATTATCTAGGAGAGGTTGCATTCGGCTCATTCTAGGCAAAAGAGTTATGCGAATCGCAAGGTTCGAGAAGTGGCTTTTATGGTTGGTGAGCGAGTATTGCTCCGTGTATCGCCTATGAAAGGCGTGATGAGGTTTGGGAAGAAGGTCAAGCTTAGCCCTAGATATATTGGTCCATTTGAGATACTTGATTGAGTGGTAGGGGTGGCTTATAGACTTGCCTTGCCACCTATCTTGTCAGTTGTGCATCCAGTGTTTCACGTGTCTATGCTCCGGAGGTATCAAGGTGATCCTACCCACGTGTTAGATTTTAGTACTATCCAGTTGGACAAGGATTTGTCCTACGAGGAGGAGCCGGTAGCTATTCTAGACCGGCAGGTTCGACAGTTGAGGTCGAAGAGTTTCCCTTCAGTACGTGTGCAGTGGAGAGGTTAGCCTCGTGAGGCTTCGACCTGGGAGTCCGAGTCTGATATGCGGAGCCATTACCCTTATCTATTTCCTGACTCAGATACTTCTTTCTTTTGTCTGTTCGGGGATGAACAGTTGTTTTAGAGGTGGAGAATGTGATGACCCAAAGGATCATCACCGTATTTTTCCCTTTTTCCACGCTTCTGAGGTCTTGGAAACCTCACTCTCAGTTGCCTCAATTTGCGTGCATAGTCCGGGCGCAAAGCCGGAAAGTTTTTGTGTTTAGATATATGAATTCTATGAAAAATTTGAAGAATTTCGATATTAATATTGATACAGTTGACTTTGGTCAACATTTTTGGTAAACAGGCCCGGACCGGTGATGGGACTATTCCGGGAGGTCCGTAGAAAAATATGGGACTCGGGAATTTGCCCGGAGTTGAAATCCGAGGTCTAGAACCCCGAAAAAAGATTTTTTTCGTTAAATTGTTTCCTAAAATTAATAAGGAAAAATGGAAATGAAAATAAGTTAGAAAATATAGGTATCAGGCTCGTATTTTAGTTCCGATGCCCGGTACAGGTCTTAAATATGCGTTAAGCACTTCCGGTGAAATTTGGTCAAAATCGGACGTCGTTTGACGTGTTTCAGACCTAAATAGCTAAAGTTAGAGGTTGATGAACTTTGAAATGAAATCTTGAGTATTGAGGTTTGATTCTTTGTTTTTGATGTTATTTTAACGATTTGATCACTTGAGCAAATTTATATGAAGTTGTTGAGTTAGTGTGTGCATTTGGTTAGGAGCCCCAAGGGCTCGGGAGTGATTTCGGGGGTGGTTCGAAATGTTTTTGAACTTAGAAAAATCTGGTATTTTTGTTGTTGCTGATATGTGGTATATTGTTCTATGCGATTGCATAGCTCCTTCCGTGATTGCACAGTGTAAATTTCAAGAGCCTAAAATGTGTTCAATGCGATCGCAACATTCCTTGTGCGATCGCATTGCCCAGCCTACCATACCAATGCGATCGCATTGTTCCCCTCGCGATCACGTAGAGCATTTCCCTGGCCCAGTCGCATTTACTCTATACGTTCGCGACTTGTCTTTAGCGATCGCATTCCCTTACTTCCTTTACCCTATGCGATCGCACTGCCTTATATGCGATCGCATAGGGCATTTTTGCCCCGTGAATTTTTCTTAAAAACAGAAAATTTAACACGGGATTTCTCACAAAACCTTATAAGGGCTCTTCTCTTCCACCCTCCATTGTCAAGTTCCAAGCTCCCATTCCTCCATAACTCTTTGGGTAAGTCTTCCTAACATCATTTCTTCATTATTTCTTTACCTAATCATAATTAATCCTAGCCCTAAGTCATGAATTCAAGGTAGAAAATGGGGGTTATGGGTAGAACTAGGGCTTGTGGGATTTTGGGTGATTCAACCTCAATTTGAGGTCGGATTTTGAAATAAATCATATATTCTAACTCATGGGGTTATGGGTGATTGGAATTTGGTCCGAGCCTCGAGTTTGGACCATGTGAGCCTGGTGTAGGATTTTACTATTTTTGGAAGAATGATGGGAATTTCATTTCTAGGCTATGGGGATTATGTTATTGAGCCCTAATTGATATTATTGAATTAAATATTACTAGATACCATTATTTTGGAGTCGAATTCTAGAGGAAAGGCGGTGCTAGAGGCTTTATTGCTATTTTCGGACCGAGGTAAGTGTTTGATCTAATCTTGGCTTGAGGGAATAAGATTAGAGTATTATTACTTGCTATTTGATAAATGATCGAGTGCGGTGTATAGGCATGGTGACGAGTATCTATACACCGCCGTCTAGCATGACCGTGAGTCTTGTTTGTACTTGTTTTGGGTATATTTTGAGAACTATTCCTAGCAATTGGTCAATTCGACATGATGAGTTAGTTGAGGAATTATTTATGAAACGTGAAATTCCTTGGAGCTTTGGCTCAAATGGTAGTGATTCTATGAAGTCAAAATTGTAAGTATTGTAAAGAAATGTGGTTGAATCCCTTGCCGGGATGTGAAGTATATGATTGTTGTTGCTCCCTTATCCGGTTTAGCGTTATATGTATTCTCCATTATTGAGATATTTGGGTTGCTAGTGGTACCCTTATTGGGTTAGATCGTTATACTGCCGAGTTTTCCCTAAAGGGGAACTCCTTGAGAAAGGCTATATGAATTATTCATGATATTTATTGGGATCGTGTGGCATGCCGTCCACTTATGACATATACTATGGGATCGTGTGGCGCGCCATCCACTTATGATACATACTATGGGATCGTGTGGCGCGCCGACCACTTATAAAAGTAATAATGTGAATTTGGTTTGATGTTGTCACTGATGATCTGCTCTCATTGTTCATTATTTTCCGAGCATGTTCCTTTTTAGTTGTATATCCTTATATATATTCATGTTGTTCTTTCTGTTGCCGTTGTATCTGTATATATATATCTGCACAGGTTGATTTTAGTAAGTCATGTCTAGCCTCATCACTACTTCGTCAGGGTTAGGCCAGGCACTTACCAGCACATGGGGTCGGTTGTGCTGATGCTACACTTCTGTGCTTTTTGCACAGATCGCAGCGTTGGAGCAGCTTTCGGGCAGCAGCAGTAGTAGGATTTTCTAGGAGTTGTCTTCAGTCCCGGGACTCTCGAGGTAGCCAAGCTATCATTCGCAGGCCGAAGTCCCTATCCCTTAATTCAGTTTGTTATCATTGTACCGAGGCAGACTTATGTATTTTTCTTTCATTCAGACTTGTCTGTAGTATTCTATAGTAGTCTGTGAGCTAGCGACACCAGATTTTGGGGTAGTGTTATGTTCAGTGTTTCCGCATTTTGATCCCTTTTTATTGAATTTTAAAGTTTTTTTTCTGAAATGTTTAATTATCTAGTATATTCTGTTATTAAGGTTCGGCTGGCCTAGCTTCGATAGTAGGTTCCATCACGACTCCCGATGGTGGGAAATCCGGGTCATGACAGGAATTTACCCGAATTTGGTTATGCCCCCCTCTCTCTCTTACCTGGCTTATATCTTAATTGAATTGATCTAGGCCGTTGCTGCTCATTAAACTACTTCTAATCTAGGCCCTTCATTTGGGTATTTGTAATTCTGGGATAACTAGCTTGACGAGTCATGATATACCCTTCCTCTTAAAAACATCAGTGTCCTCAAGGATGGGAATCAAAATCAGGAAACTTGGATTTGAGAAACTGATAGTCTTCCCAAGTTGCATTCTTTGGTGCCAAATTAGAACACTAGATGAGGACCTTGACATCAGTTGTATTACCTTGTTTCACCATTTGTCTTCGCAATATGTAAACATGTCTGACTAGAAATTGTCCATCTTCACCGGTCATAGGCAATGAAGTCTGCACTACCACACCAATGCCCACCTTATTTTTCAACAAGGAAACGTGAAAAATTGGATGGACCTTAGTATCAGTAGGAAGCTCAAGCTTGTATGCCACTTGACCTATCTTCTCAATCACTTTATAGGGACCATAAAACTTGGAACTCAGCTTCAAATTTCTCCTCAAAGCCAATGTGACTTGTCTGTACGGTTGCAACTTCAAATAAACCAAGTCTCCCAAATCCTTTCGGTCCTCCTAGCATCTGCATAAAGTTTCATTCTCTCTTGAGCCTTGCTCAAATAATCTTGTAGGAGTTGTTGCATTTGTTGTCTTCTCATAACAAAGTAATTGGCAGCAGGAACAATATTGTCAATCAAGGGGCCTGGAGAAAGTTGAGGAGGACAAAAGCCATATAAGGCTTCAAATGGGGTGCACTACAAGCTGGTATGAAAGTTAGACTTGTACCACCACTCTGCGAGTGGTAACCATTGCTTCCATTGGATTGGTCAGTGAGAGGTCATACACCACAATTAGTTCTCAATACATTTGTTCACCTTTTCTATCCGTGCATCACTCTAAGGGTGATATGTTGTACTAAAATGTAGTTGAGTACCCAATAGTCTAAAAAGAGCTTGCCAGAAGTTGATGAGAAATATTTTATCTCTATTAGGGACTATGGACTCGGGTAGGCCATATAGAGTGTGAATCTTCTTAAAGAATTTGTTATCAATAGTGTGAGTTGTATAGGGATGTGCCAGTGCCATGAAATGAGAAAATTTGGATCTTCTGTTGACAACTACTAAGATAACTTCCTTACCCTTAGACTTGGGTAATCCTTCAATGAAGTCCATGCTTATGTGTCTCCAAGATTGATCTGGTATGGGGAGTGGTTGAAGGAGGCCTGGATAAGAAATAATCTTATTTTTGTTCCGTTAACAAACATCACAAGCATATACATGTTGAATAACCATCTACTTCATTAGAGGCCAATAAAACACTTGAGATAATCTTTTGAAGGTTCCCAACCTGCCAGAGTGCCCACCTAAGGGTGAATCATAGAAGGTAGTCAATAATTGCCGCCTGAGATCACTAGAAGCTCCAATATATAGTTTTCCTTTTCTTCTGAGGATCCCAGATAAGTAATGATATATGTGAGGTCCAACAGGAGCTATCGATAGCTCAGCAATGAGTTCAGCTACTTGGAAATCTCCTTCATAGTTATTGCTGATGTCTAACATCCATCTTGCCACGGCTAGCACTAACTTCTTCGATGCCCTCATACTTCCGGGATAATGCATCTGCAACTCGATTCTCTGCTTCCTTCTTGTACTGGACTTCATAGTCTAGTCCAAGTAACTTCGTCAATCCTTTTGTTGAATTGTTGTGGTAACCTTCCTTTTCCTACAAGTACTTGAGGCTGTGGTGATTAGTCCTTACTATAAAATGCCTATGTTGTATATAGTGCCTCCATTTGTCAACATCACTGAGTAATGCCATGTATTACTTTTCATAGATTGATATACCTCTATGCCTTGGAGCCAACACCTTGCTGAAATAGGCTATAAGTCTACCTTTCTGCATCAATACAACCCCTATCCCTGAGTGAGTTGTCTCTGTATCTACAATAAATTTTGACTATAATTAGGTAAAGCAAGTACATGTGTATTGGTCATAGCCACTTTTAAGGTCTCAAATGATGTCTCAACTTCTTCAGTCCATTTGAATGAATCCTTCCTGAGCAATTCAGTCAAGGGCCTACAGATGATGCCATAGTTCTGGACATATTTCCTATAATACCTTTGTGAGCCCAAGGAAACCTCTCAGAGCTCTTACACTAGATGGTTTAGGCCACTCTATCATTGCTTGAATCTTCTCTGGATCAGTAGACACTCTTGGAACAATTATCACATGGCCAAGATATTCTATCATGGGTAGTCCAAAAGAACACTTAGACCTTTTGACAAACAATGAATGGTCCTTCAATATCTCAAAAACAATAACCAAGTGACTTATATGTTCGTTTGCTAACTTCATATAGACCAATATGTCATCAAAGAAAACCAAAACAAACTTCCTAAGATGGGCTTGAAATAATTGGTTCATCAAAGCTTGAAATGTAGCAGGTGTGCTGGTGAGCCCAAAAGGCATCACTCTGAACTCATAATGGCCTTGGTGAGTCTTGAATGATGTTTTGTGCACATCAGCTGGTCTCATTCTGATCTAGTGATACCCGGCTCTAAGATCAATTTTTGAGAAAATTACAGACCCTTGTAGTCTACACAGAAAATTATAGACCCTTGGATATTTATCTTTAATTGTAATCTCATTCAAATGTTGTAGTCTACACAGAATCTCCATGTTCCATATTTTTTCTTTACAAATTAGGCTGGAGAAGAAAAGGGAGATTGACTAGGTTGTATCATCCATGGTTCATCATATCTTTAACTTGTTTCTCTAGCTCTTCTTTCTGGAAGAAGTTGCATCTGTATGGCCTTAAACTTACTGGTGAGGCCCCACTTTTCAAAGGAATAATATGGTCGAAATGTCTAGTGGGGGATAGTGTTGTAGGGTCAACAAACACTTATTCATTTTCCCTAAAATGATAGGCATGAGCTCATGCACAAGCTCCTCAACAAACATAAACATTTGCATCCCACAAAACTTGAACAACTTAAGGCTATCTCCAATGGTGCACTATTTTTTTTTATCAAATTCAAATTTGGTGTAAAATTTATTTTTTTTTGTCCAATGAAACACCAAATTTCGAACCATTTTAGTGAGTGAATAATATCACACCAAATTACTGTTTATCAACACAAAATTTGATTTATTATTATTTTAATTATTTTTTTGGACTTTTAACTTATCATATATTGTATATATAATTAATTTTTATATTAAGATATTTGTATTTTTAATTTTATATTCTATTTTTTGATATATTAATGTTTGTATATATTATATTTATATAAAATTATGTCGAAAAGATGTTGAACATGCATTTGGAGTTTTGCAATCTCGTTTTGAAATTGTTGCATGCCCGTCACGTTTTTGGTGAAAAGAGGTGCTACGTGATATAATGAACACATCTATTATACTGCACAACATGATAATTGAGGACGAGTGTGATCTTAATCCACCAATTCAAGATGCACGTGAATGTCTAGCTCCCATGTAAAAATGGCAGTAGATGAACATCACCGATTTGAACAATTTTTTGCTCGTCACAAAAAAATTGAGGATAAAGATGTGCATTTTGGTATTTTGTAATGCATTAATCGTGCATTTATGGGAGAATAAAGGCGAAAGTTAAATATTTATGTGATACTTAAATTAATTTGACTATGATGTAATATTTATTTAATTATCTTTTATAATAATTTTACTTTTAGTTGATTTATCCTTTAAAATAATTTTGTAATAAATAATTGTATAAGTGGTGAATGTGACTTATATGTGATGAATATGGAAAAAAGAAAAAAGATAGAATTTGTTTGAAGGAAAATAAATAAATTTAAATAGAAGATAATAATGTAATATAAAAGAGAGAGAAGAATATAAAAAATATTTTTTTTAGTGTAAAAAATGGTGTGATAGTTGGAATAAATTTAATATTATACCATTTTAATATGAAATTTGATGTTAGGGACGGAGATGGGGCAAGTGTTGGGGACCATACAATTAGCGACAGAGAGAATTTGCACCAAATTCAATCATCCATATGGAACTATCTCCGTTGTTGTAAAAGGCAAAGCTTCAACAAAAGCTTCCAAGAACATTGAATGTGAAAAGAATGAGCCAAAATCAACGAATCAGGGACATCCATGGCCACAATATGATGAAATAGTGATGCAATATCTTTGTAATTGCACAATATTTCATAAAACTAACTCTTCTTGGAACATGGGATTATGAAAGGAAGGCCATTCAAGGCTCAATTTATGAAGCACAGAAGCAGTGAAAAAGGCTAATTCATGTACAATTTGATGATCGACGGAGATCTTTTCCTTTAAAGCATAACTACAATCTGCACATAAACTAAAGATGATTCTAGCTAACGAGTATTGACTTTCAATGCTTAACTTTAATCTTCCTTAACTAAAGTGCCAAACAACTGAATGCCCGAATTGCATGCTATACCATCATTAATTTTGAGGATTACTAAAGTCATTTTTCCGCCGTGCAACACATGTTTGTTGTAAAGTTTAGAGACATTAAACTTGCGGCTAATGAAATATAATTTCATACTAGTAAGCAGTATCGGAAAATAATTCATCGTGGTCATTTAAGTGAAAGTGCATTGCATAAAACGGGTCGAAAGGTAACTTTCTCTCATCTGAAAGCTTCCTGAGTCAAATGTAAGTAAATTAACCTACTTTGAAAAACAAGTCACAAGGTCAAGTCTATAACATGGATATAAAATAGGTTAATTACATTAGGGTTATTTTATTAAACATATTAATTGATTTGGAGAGCCACGTCAGCTTTTAGGTGAAAGAAAAGTTACCTTCCAATCAACTTTGTTTATAACTAAGTGACAGAAAATAGAAGTGTCTGTTTTGTGCAATGAATTTGCATTTGAATAACCCCTTTCCCAGCGATATGAATATTTGTTAGCACGGATAGGCAGAAGGCAAACTATAGCTGACGAGTTCCTAATCACCTTATCCACTTGAATTTTTTCGATGCTACAGTACGTGTTCGAATTTTCTCAATCGTACCATGTACAATTAGTTTTCTTCTTCCATTGATAGATTAGATAACTCATTATTTGAAAGGTAAACCTTTAGCATCGTTGCAATTTAAACTTTATGATGAATGTATTTGGTTCTTTCATTACAATTCACTATTTGACTAGAAGCTAATTCCTAGGAGTGACTCAAGGCAACTCTATCGGCAAAAGAAGTATAATTGCGTCATATGCATAGGCGAAGTTCGTATTATAAAGGAGCGTCCTCTTAAATATAGACTTTCAACAAATTTCTTATCGGCACCCTCTTTGTTAATGCTCGTGAATTCAAACACCTTTCTCTTACACATTCTGACACTTCCACTCTCTCCACACTTGTTCTCCAAATGGTAGCACAATGGGAAATCAGAAGACCTCTGTCTTCTCTCTAGCATCGTTTGGATGTTCATTCCGGTCGACTTTCTCTCTAGCCATACATATTCCCCTTCTACACCATAAAATATTCAACACATTAGAAGGTATTTTGAGGCTATTCGATCCACTCCCACAACCCTCGAACCTCTTTTTCAGGTAAAAATAGCACGGTTTAGCCAACTTTACAGAGACCGGTCCAGCAATAATATACTGGAGTTTGGTGTACATATGTATGACATTTCAACATATTATGCTAGACCGGTATACTTTGTTAGCTCCAGTATAATATACTTGAGACTGGAGCACCGGTGCTCCAAACTCCAATATATTATGTTAGATTATGCTGGAGTATTTTCCATATTTTGAATAATTTTTTCGTTCAAATTTATCTTTACATGAAAAATGGCTAAATTTCAATTACTTTTGAAAATGCGGCTATTTTTGAATAACCACTTGTAAATCTAGCTATTTTTGAATTTCTCCTCTTTTTCCGTCTTTCGGCACCTATCTTCACAATAATGGCCCCTTACATCTATGGTGATCCTCCAATTACTACTGCTAAGTTACTTGGGAGAATTAAATTTTTAAGACACTTCAAAAGTTATTATAAATTTTTAAGACAAAAGTATTAAGAATGGGGTAGAAGGGACACTTTAGTGATTAGAGTTAAAGATATAATTTTTAAACCCCCCAAAGTTTTCTTATTTACAAAAACGTCCCCCTCTTACTCCACCCCGATGGATGTTTAAACATCCCGGGGATGTTTCAAACTTCACGGGAGATGTTTCAAACATCCCGTGAGATGTTTCATTTTTTCCGATGGATGTTTCAAACATTCCGAGAGATGTTTCAAACATCACGGGATATGTTTTGAACATCCCCGGGGAGATGTTTTGAACATCCCCGAAGATGTTTCAGCAGAATACTCATTAATGGGGATGTCTCAAAATTTCTCGAGGGTATTTTCCAAAACACTCACTTTGTAAAATTTCATATCTTAAACCAAAGATAAATAAGATAATGAAATTATGAGATGAAGAGGGAAAGAAGAAAAAGACCAAGAAGAAAATGAAGAAGAACAAGAATATAACATACCTGAACTACCTGCAGCAGCAACAAAATTGAAGAGATAGAAGAAAGCAAGGAAGAAGAATGAGAAAATGAGAAAGAAGAAAGAAGAGGGAAATAAAAATTTGAAATAATTTGATTGAGTATGGTTTTTGAAACAACTTAATATCACCCACAACTTTTATTATTTTTAATTTGACCCCCGAACTCCTTTAGTTACATGGTTTTTGTTAACCAATCAAATGTGTCCTACATTCTTCCACAAGACTTGAGAAGTTTCTTTTACCTCTTTTTTCCAAGTTACTTGTCTGGGCTCAGAATAAATCTCTGCACATGGTGTCAAATAATTTTATCATGTTGATGAGGTGATAAGTCTGAAGATCTCAACTTTCAACATGGCTCAGTCTTATGATGTACTTATATCTGATATCCTACTACATTGCTAACCCTATAGAACAATCTGTACAACGAGAGAAGATCTTACACATCATAAGAAAAGTTGGAAACGGTTCTTACTGTAGACAATCTCTTCAGGAGGCTTCTTTAGATCTCTATCTCCCGATCAGTGATTGTGGATATCTAGTTCAACACCGCCGAGCAATCATTTAGCCTTAGCCTTTTCGGCCTCGCAAACGGGCCAACAAAATCATGGTTATCTTCCAACAATCATACTCAAAAAGTGTTGGTACACTCTAACCGGTATAGCATGGCCATCTAGCACTAATGTTCCTCAACCACCATCAACAAAAATGTGCCTCAATCTGATATTGGAGGATAGCGACGATACACTTGCCAAGAAATTTGAGGCGTTTCTAAGAGTGCAATCGGAAAGCCACCACATCCATGATATCTTCACTGTCTTTATATAATTATATCACAATCAATGTCCACATGGGTGTTCCATTAGAAATTTAGAATGCTTCTCATGGAGCATGAATGAAGCTGTAACAAAGCAGGTATGAGACAGTCGAACACGGATTTGCCAGCTGCCTGTGACAGGAAAAGAAAACTTAATTAGATAGTTCTTGCAAAGCAACTCCCACTAGATTAAGAAAAAATTTCGCCTTTTGATCTAGTTGTCTTACTCGTAGGCCTTGTAAATGGAAGGGAACCTCCCGGATTCAATAGGAAAGGCAAAAAGCATCGGAGGCAAACTCATCATGCTTAAGGATAGTCCTTATCAGGTAAATCTGAACTCTTCTATTCCCCCATTTAGATCTCTAAGAGCATTGGGAGGTATTCTGCTTTTTTTTTTTTGTAGAGCAAGAAGATAAATGTCCAATACTCATGACGGGGAAGGGTTATTCCCCACAAAAATAAATAAATAAAATTGTATTTTCTTGTATAACAACTGAAGAGCAACACCTAGATGTTACACTCAACTTCCAGCTACGCTATTGTCTCAGTTTTTTCAGTTAAGCACGGAATATAGACGATTTTCTTTTCTCTAGTTTCAGTCAAACAAAATTAGTTAGCTAATGTTCCTCGCTCTTAAATCCAAGCATACTCTTTCGGAATTGAAGAAAATTGCACACTCTCAATTAACCTACATACTACAAGGTAGAACGTCGTATTCATCTCAGCTTATTTTTCCTTCTGCTAGCACACTTCTCTTCCAGTTAATACGATGACTTTCAAATCGTCAATTCATACTGACAGCAATAGTTTTGGTTCCCAAATATATGAAGTTACAAAATTATCCTGTTGAGACATACTTTAATCAATAGACCCCGGAATCGTTGTTGATCTAGTGAACAATTCTGTATCAAGAGCTAAAATCTACTCTTGTAAGTAGCTGCAAGGAGGCAAATAATCACTCACCAAGGGAATATTTACGTAAAATACTGGTTCTTAGCAACAATATTAAAGAGGATCTTCAATATCAGAGCTTTCAAGAGCAGTGATGTGTTTCCTAAATGAAGAAGCTGCTTCTTCCCTGTGGTCCAGCTGCCCCAGCTTGTCATATACAATGGCCATCAAGTAAAAAGCTTCTGCTGCCAATTTGTGATACTGCATAAGAAAATTCATTGACATGTCAGAAATTTATCTTTGCTTTTATTGGGGGGGGGGGGGCAGTGGAGGGACGGGCAAGTTTGAGCCAAGCGAAGGCATGTCCCACTTTACCAGAAAACAGAAACAGTTCAGTGCACTCACAAGTGGGAATTGAATTCATTGTGGAGATAGTGTATGTTCCTCTATTATGGTAGTCTTTTTTTTATTATTGAAATCCATCAGCCAGGGAAAGGATCCGGAGGTGTTGGGGTTTTGGCTTGACCCCTACCATGTATATAGAAGGTAAAGATGACAAAAGAGAAGGGCGGCCATGTACCTGACCTTCCATAAGCACTAGACTGCAGCTGAGACAGCCTTCAAAAAACTCATGAAAGAGCTAATCATATGCAGCTTCTCTTCCATGAGGAAAGAAATACATTAACTTACAAAAAATGACTTTGTCAAATCTACTTCTTATGCTAGGCAACTGTCATTTATCCACTTGAAAAGGGCCCTTAGATTCTCTAGGCAATTGCTGGAATGTGTAGTAGTATGAGGCTATGAGCTATTGTCACTGTTTGGAGCTTTTTTGGCAAGAAGATCAGCCACTCGATTGGCTTCTCTATAATAATGGGTGATTTGAACTTCTGCCTGGTCTAGAATCTATTATGGCAGCCAATGAAACTTAAGTATGCCGAGAACTAGATTCTTCAAGCACTAAAGTAGGATGGGAACTAGTTCTTCAAGCATGATTTACAATTCTGACCTGACGTGTTGACCTTAAAATGATAAAATTAAAAAAAGAAATGTTACGACGTCACCTATTTGAATCACAAAGAAGGTTCAGTTGAGCTGATCATGTGCAAATTCCAAATTGCTTTCCCTATTTCTCAAAAAATCAAGTCAAAGCTAAGATGAATAGGGTAAAAAAATATGTAAAACATGCTCAAAAACATTGCTCTACAAGATTGCCTTCGGCCGAGCATGACGTAAGGAGCTCACCACAACAAAGCTTTTAAGCTAACCTTTCTTTTATTGTTAGGAGAGGCCAATCATATTCGAATATGATAGCAGAAAAGACAAGGAACTCCTATTGTTTACTATCTTGTGAGAATTAACAGTACAGAAATCCAGAATATAGGCAAGACAAATATGCCCAACACACTAGTTCATCTAGACCGGCATTCCCTGTTAAGACAAAAAAAGTTAGAACCTAGCGCAGCATTAAAACTGGAAGCAATCACGTGATTAGCAATCTAGTAGCACTCGTCATTTCAGCAACCTATTTTAATTTTATGTATTACAAAATTAAGCTTGGATATCTCAACTGTATACATTTAGGCACAATAATCACTTCTAAATTCGTTTCACCTTCACCTTTCTCATGGATCTACACTGGTAGTGCTTATACTATGTCTTACATCTACTTATCTTAAAATCTTTTTCTCTAGAGGATCTCTAGAGAATTAACGCCTAGAGAATTAAAGGAAGAAAATATGATAATTCACAATGGAATTGGATGCAAAATGCCAAATCTGGTGCTACACAAACAGCATTAGTTACTCCACGTTCACGAGAATTGATGAAATAAGAGTAAATTTTGCAGATTAAACATCTCCGGTGATTTATCGAATTCAGCTAACAAATAGAAGCTGGAGTCCGAAAAGTATTCTGCAAGGCCCGGAATGGAACATGGATTTACTTTTCTAAGATCTGGAACAACAAAACAAGTATGATGGAAAAGAAAATAGGGTGGATCGGGCAGGGAAAGGCCTAGTATATTTTAAGGAAAATACTTTCTTTGAAGAGGGTCGGGAAAATGGAGAAAGTTAATTCACGTACTTTAATCTTTCCTTTTCCTTCACCTGACTCAATTGGTTCTCAATTCTGAAGAGCATTTAGTTCACCTAGTTGAACCCTAATCTTGTAGGATTGCTTCTTTTCGGCCTCAGCCCTTTCATTTCTTTCCATTAATCTCACGTAATTGGTAATTACAGTTTACAGAATTGTACCTTTCTTTACTTTCCCTTTTTAATTCTCCTTCACCTCACTCAAATGATAATTTTAGATAGTTATGCCTTCGTGTTTCTCATTTACACTCTACTTTTAACATGTTTTTATTTCGTATAGCAGGCTTACAGCTATTTGTCTATACATATGAAAACAAAAAAAAACTCACCCTAACACACACACACACACACATTTGCTTAAAGTTGAGGCTTTTTGACAGGGCAAAGAAAACATTGTATTTAAGAAAGAAAGATGAATTTCACGGAGTAGAACTTTTGTATCTTCTAGATATTATCTCACTTAGCTATTGATGTATATCATTTCCCACAACGTAATCCAATGTACTTCTTGTAGCATATTAATACACAATGAAGAATTTCAAATTTCTTGGAACCAAAACTGAAGTCTTTTAACTAGAGTATAAATGTCATTGATTTGAATACAAAATTGTCCATATTGACTAACCTCTAGAAGTTGCAGGTCTTCGGAAGCCTGCCGCAAAGGTTCAAGTACCATCTCTGGTTCTTCAGATACTGAGAACAATAAGTAACACCAAGCAATGGTCAAGAATTTAAGACGACAGCGCAACAAGAAAATTCAGCAGCCAGTTAATTTTCAATTCTAATTGACTTGCACGTCTCTGTGTGTGCATTATTGGGAGGTAAAGTCTCAAGTGAGGTACAGGGCAGGATGATGTAATTCTTGCAAGGAAGGCCACATAAGACTCCATAAGACTATATTGATACACTTATAGCAGCTAAATTCCAAAATATTATTTTCAATTTAGGTTATAATTGTTTTCAAGTGGAACTAGTTTGTCCTTGTCATTTATATTTGACTCAAATATGGTAAGTCATATTCAAAGAGCGGCAAACGAATCATTAAAAAATCTCAATGTCAAAGGATATATGAACCATGAGGCGGGAATGGAGGGCAGCCTGATTGGGAAAGGTAGATGGCAAGTCATGGCTAGAGATGAAGCGAACTATTGGGAGTCATGGGCAGGTTCTCCTGTTCCATTCTGATTCATAAAACCGTAGGCATTCACAAGAGCTATAATTGCTAAAAAAGAGTCCTTAAGCAATAAACTGCCCAAATTTCTCTTAATCCTCTGATTCTCACTTACTTTAAAACGTAATGTGCAAAATGTGGAGGCATTTGGATCATTTGGGTGATATGGACAAGAATTATATATGAGGTTGAAAACACAAATGAGATCTGATTAGAGCACAAGTTAGAGAAAAGTCATGTTTACACTAAGTATAGCAAACAGGTGGAGAATTAAAATTCCGATAAGGCACCTGAAAAGCTCGAGTCAGCAAGATAGCATTTTGCTTCAGTGATAAAGGCCCGAGCACGAAGCTCCAAACCACCGTGACCAAGAAGTACAGGAAATGCCCCATGTATGAGAGCCAAAGCTCTTTTTGCATGACTTGATCCAAGTGAGAGCCAAAGCTCTGCCAGCGTCAGCGTAGCAGATGCTTTGAGAAGGTCTAAGTTGAATGATTTACAAAAGGAAAGGCTTGCCAACGCGTACGGAATACCTAAAACAGCATTTCCTGATCTCTGAAATGGATGAACATAGTTATATACATCTTGATCATGTCAGAGAAAGGAAAGAGTGTGGGCTCGGTAGTTCAAATTTTACAAATCCAATGGTGAAGATGCATAAGCGGTAAAAGAAGTTCCATCTCTTCTGACGAGGTGATATTTTTTATAAGGAAGTACTTGCCTGTGAGCAAAAATATCGATTAACAGAATCAATACCTTGTGTATCTCTGCAAGTAAAAGAAGAACAGTGGCATTCTCGACTTCTAAACTGAATTTGTAGCACATACAGAAGAGAGAGTGTGCGATAGCTGCTGCCTGGAAGAATCATATGCACAAGAATGGAAATTAAGAAATTCTTTAGATGCTTATTGCCTTTGGCCTGTCACTGTTCAAACTAGAGCAAATTATTGCCTCTAGCTTAGAAAATCAGAAAAGGATGAAAAATACTTTAGCACCACAGCACAATATCAAGTTATCAGATGTAAGAGAAACAAAATTTGTGAGAACTTGGGGAAAAGCGATTCAGAGTGGACTTGTCTATATAAACAAATTTCATATTCAAATTTTTCTTTTTTGGTAGGTGATATTCCAATATCTTAAGGTAACAGCTCATTCAGAATAGTCTTGCAGAATGATCATTATCACCACATTGGCTGCAAGACCAAAGAGTAGAGTCGATGTGGTTAAAATCCTCGGCATCGCAGGCACAAGCAACCTGTAAATGATCTATTCGTACTCAGTTTGCAAGCATGCTTTGCACAGAATCAAGCATGATCAAATATTACTAGACTTTAGAACCAAGACCAGACTTGCTAGTGCTGCCACTTTGAACCAGATCATGGCCTCGTGATTTTCATGTCCATTATCATGAGAAAAAACTGCTCACTCCAGAAAACCATGCAAGTTTTCGAGAAAATTGAAGGCCTTGAGGACAATGAAAATGATCTATCAGTACTAATACAGGCAACAACAACAACAACAACAACAACCCAGTATAATCCCACTTAGTGGGGTCTGGGGAGGGTAGTGTGTACGCAGACCTTACCCCTACCCTAGGGTAGAGAGGCTGTTTCCAAATAGACCCCGGCATCCTTCCCTCCAAGAACTTCCCACCTTGCTCTTGGGGAGACTCGAACTCACAACCTCTCGGTTGGAAGTGGGGGTTGCTTACCATCGAGCAACCCCTCTTGTCTAGTACTAATACAGGCAATGAACTAAAAAACAAACATGATCATCAGGACAACAGTATAATGATTCACTTAGAAGAACAGCCAAAGCCTTAAAAGTGAATTATTTATGCAAATAGAAGAGGGAAAAGCAGAAAGAAAACATTAAAACTTAAATCTTTTCCTGACCAAAGAGCAAGCAACAAAGGTATCCAATTTTCTATGACAAGTGTATTTGAAAATCACCAGTTTAGGATGTAATTGACCATATTCCTTTTCATTATTTCATTCACCTTTTCTTGGGAGTGAGTGGACACATTCTTCTTTTGATTACAAATGATAGTACATGAGCGAAAAAATTAATCAATTAGATTCTCGCATCATCACATTTGTTCAAAGTTCAAAAAGAGAAGTAGAAACTATCAAGTTAACAGGTCATGTAGAAATAAGAACAAGTTCACCATCCAACATATACCTTACTGAATCTACTCGAAAGAGATCTAACTATAGGAAAGCAGACTACCTGGCTAAATTGGTTCGCTGCAATTAGTATCCGTGCATGGCGGAGGCTAGCTTCAACTTTTATCTCTATATCTACACCAGTTACTGAAGAGGCTAAAACACCTAGCTCATCACACAACTGTTGAGCAAGTTTTAAATTTCCCCTGAGAGGCAAACTTATATCCAATCAGACAAGCAAAAGGAAGTTTAACACCAAGTAAGAATAATTTTATGCAACTTGATTAGCATTAGAGAAGTTTCCTTACGTATGTAAAGCATGATCATGGAGCAATTGTAGTTTTACAAGCTGAATTTGTGACTTTGAAACGGATAAAAACTTCTCCTCCGCAAGCTTCAGAGCAGCAAAAGCTTCTGAAGGCGCACAAAAGAAGCCATTATTGAGTATGAGCAAAAAACAAAAATAAACTAAAAACTGTAATATCAAGTCACTTTTCCACTTTGCTTTCCTTGTATTTTCTGGGGGACATAGAGGAAGAGGATAAATTTTCTCAACAGAGAAAGGAAAGAAATAGATCTGCCTTCCTGCTCTCAAAGGGCCGACCCAGTTCAATACCCACGAAATGGGGAAGGGAATACTCTAGGCAGCCTTCCCCCTGCTTTGCAGAGAGGCTGATTCGAACCCGCGACCTGACACACCACGGCAAGCAAGCTTCCTGCTCTCACATATGTAAAATTAAAGTATGAAGGATTATATACTAATTTGGGCACAGTAAACTAAAACCTGGCATAAGACTGAAGACAAATATGGATCCCTACCCACTGATGAGATTGTCTAGAATTTACCAGCAAACACTTTGGCCATAACTCAGCAGCCTATCATGATCTATTTAAGTTCATCTGTTTCTACCTTCTCCCGACCGGATTGCACAGCAATGTTCTTCTCTACAAGAAAAGGCTAATGAGTTCTGAAGCTTTTTCCCGCACTACTGCCAAAATGCTTATTGTAACATGAACTGGTATGAGGTAGTAGCCTAGTATTTACCGGAGACCACTTTGGCCACAACTCATTAGCCTATCACAATCATATTTCCATTTGACCTACTTCTATCTTTCTTCTGACTAAATTACACGTGAATGTTATTCGTCTCTAGAAGAGAAGGCTAATCAGTTCTGCACTTTCCTGCATTTCTGCCAAAACACCAATTTTTACTTGAACAGACATGTTTGTCAGAAGGCTGTGTTCAGTTCTTACCAAGTCCTCTGGTAAGTCTTCAAAGATTTGTGTCCCACATTGGTTGAGGGAATAGGCTCAAGGCCCACAGTCTTTACCATGTCTCCTTGTATGATTTTAGGCAATCCTCACCACATGAGCTAACTTTTGGAGTTGAGTTAGGCCCAAGGTCCATTTTCTTAACATGGTATCAGATTCAAGCTCATACCTATTCTAGATTTACCCAATGTTGGGCTCCAATTATATGTTTGTTCACAGTAACATGTCTAGTTGTAGTCGTGTTGGGGGAGGGATTGTTAGAGTGTCCAAAATTGGTTGAGGGAATGGTTTGCGGTCTTCTTATATGGTCTTGGGTCTAATGAGCTAGCTTTTGGAGTTTAGTTAGGCCTATGGTCCATTTTCTTGATAGCTACTTTAGGACCAAAGAAGAATCTCCAGGGCACACAGAAAAATTGCACAGGATCAAAATACAGTAGTGATACCAAATGGAAATTATGTCTAAAAGCAAGGAACATTTCAAGCAGTATGGGTTTACCTTATGGGTGATCAAGAAAAAAAATGTAATTCCACTGAATAAACAAAAGAAACCAAGTAAACATTGCATCAGCAAATAACTTAAAGTATAATAACGCTCTACTACGCTCATCTATGCACCATAATGACATGAGCCAACAGATACATGTACAACTACTGTGTAGCTATGCCAATTCAAGAATACTTCTGAAGTATAAAATATTTTGAGCAACCTTTGTATCCTTTAAATACTGCTAGATGCTGGATAAGTTTTCCATACGATAATGCCACATCATCCAAACTGCATGCAGAAAAGAAGGCAATTTTCAGTCGAAAAATAAGGAGGCACAGTTTCAAACAGCTCAACTACTTACAAATTCATACAAGTATTACCTCGATGAGCCAGCGAAGCATGTCGCATAAAGCAGTGCATTCATTCGAGCAAGAGGAGCACTAAATTAACATACAAAAAGAGAAGAAAATCAGTAAAGACATCTGAACAAGAATTGAGTGCTTTGCGATGTACAGATTATATACATAGCTGAAAGGTGACCATAAAACACCTAAAATGTGAACTGCATTGGAAGTTCTATCTAGCCTTCTTTGAACTGATAAAGCAGCATTTGATCTACAAGCTTATAAGGCAAACCCATCCCATTACGAGTTGGTGTTCATAATCTCCAACTGGCTTCATACTTTTGTTACTCTGGGCTACGCAAATTGGACACTGCTTTCCTATTTCCTTTGAAAATCCAAAACTTTTAGGAGAGTGAGTTAAGTCCTTTTTATAATAAATTAAGGTTGTGAAGAAATCTTAAATACCATTGTCATTCGGCAAGTCCTAAAACTACAGAAGAGCACACTCGCCTAATTAGGTGCTGTGTTTCATTCTGTTTAGTAAATGGAACTAATGATAAATTATTAAGCTTTCTGTTTAGTACTGGAGTTAACTGTGATGTTCATCTTCGGCACTGCACAGGAAAACAGCAGCCATCATCCTCTTCTATGGCTTACATAGCTGATATAGCTCAACTTGGTAACACTGCCTATGTGACATAGTATTCATCCTTTGGATTCCGACCACATCTCTGGTCTGTTTCTAACCTCAAATCTCCTTTAGTCTCTTCTACTGTCGTTTTAACTAAAGGATCTAAAATTATAGTTAAAGGGACAAGAAAAGCTTACAATCTTCCGTTATGACCTTTAGTTTCAGTTCATTTTGCAACTAAACGTCCATAAAATATGTTATTTAATAGTAAACTGACCAAAAACTTCAATGTTTTAAATGTCCTGTTTGGTACTTGTGCAGGACTGAAATATAGGACAGATATAGCATCATTAACTGCTCACACTAAGGATTTACTTGTCCGCCTAAATTCCATTCGAAAAGATAAAGCTTTTCCCTTACTTAAATACTTTTCCAATATTCTCCTATCAGAGGGCACCATGGTGCCACATTTTGTACATAAGTTCTTCAAATTTATTCAGAAGTCAAATTCAATTTCAAAATCTAAAAGAACTATTAAGGCCTTCATACCTGCCCAGTCAAGGTGAAACCCTTAAATCGGGAAGCAGAGGGAGTAATACTTGTTATTTGGCATTTGAAAGTAATGACACTTGGGGATCTTTCTAATTCCGCAGTAAAGCAGCTTTGTTGCTCCTTCTTAATAACCCTTTCCCAAACATTTATCATGATGGCATAGACTGACTAACCATGCTTTTACAAATTTCAAAATTGGCAGTGGTCACCTAGGCAGAAATTTTCATGCTTCTGAAACATGACTTAATCATTAATTGCACAAGGACACATATCTCACATAGATAACAATACCGTACTGTATGCAGAACAAGCATGAGAACAAAGATCATCACATCACCTGCCATAGACCTCCCAAGCAGTAGCGCGGAACAAATACGAAGAGCCTAAAAGTTGCAGCACAGATCCAGGGATGGAACATGGCTGCCCACAGAACTGGAGAGCATCAGTATTACTCCTACAGTCATTCTCCTGGGAAAAGATAACGGAACCTTTTGGCTTCTTTAAGTTCTTAATCCATTGAGTACAAAAAGCCCCCTCTGAGATCATTAGTGAAGCCTCATCACCATATTCATTAATCAGATGAGAACTCAACCTCAGTTCCTGCAAAAAAGAATACAATCAGGACAAAGAAATTGACAACACAAAGAGAAACTTTATACGTTAAAGATTAAGCAACGTCTATGAGCGAATATAACCTTGCAGACATTAATTGGGCATGTTGCAAGTTTCATGGAAGCTTTTGGACCAAATGAAAGCAAAGGTCTTTGCACTTGCTGCACATTAAATATCACAAGTTAAGTTTCCTTGTAAATTACACATATACATCAACTATATGAAGAAAGCGAAAAACCCTCTAACAATACAATGTTCAGCAATGACTCACTATTGTTCCTTGAGTTAGTTAACAATAAATACAGAGAAAATATCTGGCTCAATATCCCAGTTGAAACTAAGCATCTACAGCTGGCAAAAGGAACTATATATGTGCAGAGCATTGCAAGCAAACTTATAAGAATGTGGCAGCTGACATTTAAGACCATCTCTGGCCAGGCCTTCCGATGGTAGGTGAAGTAGTGACACTTCAACCTGCTTCAAATGCATTTCACAGAATTACTTAATCCCAAGAAAGCAGGAAAATGGAAGAGAAGTATTATCTCAGCTATCCACTCTCACTTTGTTTTTATAAAATTGAACAGAAGTTTGATTTGTGGTGATCTGGAAACTCTCGTTTCAGGACAAAATTCTGTTCCTCGTATTAAGCCAGTCTTGCTCGTGTGAAGCTCAAAGCAATCTCCTAGTACAACTCTGTTCACAGTTGTTGTGTGAAGGTGACTTTCGTGTTTCAACTGAAGGGAAGTGCAAGAATAAGCTGAGAAATGAACACTTTCATAAGGACCAAACCATGAACAAATTTTGGCTCTTGGAAGATGTTGACTTCTTAAAAATTAAGCATGAGCCAGGCATAGGTTCAATTACTTACAAACCTAAAATGTGAAACGCGGGCAATATGACCCTTGTAATTTGACCATACTGGAATAGCTTACATTTTCATTTAGAAAAATTGACCTTTTCAAAGATGAATTGGAAGAACTGCATACCCCTGGGCTATGCCTACAGTTTATATATGTTATTAAAAAACAATAACATAATAATCTATCTATAATTTCAATTCTTTTTGGTCATTTGGGTTTTGTTATATGCATGATTAGAATAAGTACCAAATCGGATGGTCATATTTTTCCTTTATTTTCAAATTAGAAGGCATACTCACAGGAGTTTAAGAAAAAATAATGATACCACAAAAAATTAATGCCTACAGTTTATTGTTTCTATTATGGTGCCGATTTTTCATACACCTGCAGTTCAACTATAGAACCCAACAATTGATCTGAAACTCGCAACTTGATCAAATTTCGCCCTGTCAGGTTCATAAACCATGAAAAGAATTTTTACTAGTAAGTATTTGTTTTAGAAATGGAAATAATTAGGGATGGCAATGGTGGGGGGGGGGGGGGTTACTCTTATGCGGGTGCGGTGCAAGTTTAATGCGGGGCAACTTTGAATTTTATATATTTTGAAACAAAGCAATAATTTCAACTACAATTTCACATTCTTATTCACTAGCATGAATACAATTTTGATTTATAATTAAAATAGTACTGCCCTTTCCGAGGGAGGGGTAAGGTTTGCGTACACTCTACTTTCCCCAGACCCCACTAATGAGATTTTACTGGGTATGTTGTTGTTGTTGTAATTAAATAGTAATTATAAATTCCTATTTTACTAAGATTGGCATCGAACACATGGCGAAAGACGATTCAAAGAAAGGGAAGAATGTGCTAGAGAATGCTGATTTGGCAAAGGTGTGTTTAGATGTGAAGCAGCAACTAGAGACAATACAAACTGAAAATGGATTATTAAGAAATGCTTTGAATGATTTAAGATCTGAAATATCTTCAGGAAAATTTAATTTTTTGACTAATGAATCAAATGGGAAAGGAAATGAAGATAGTGCTAATGAGGAGTTGAAGAAGAAGAAGAGATCGATGGGAGCTACTAGAGCTTAAATTAGGTGACATTGCTTCATGTTTAAATGTTTTGATCCTATGTTATTGTTAAAAAGTTTTCTGTTGTTTATGGTGGGATAGAGTAATATTGGATCTTGTTAAAAGAGTTTTTGAGGATTTAAGGTGAAGTAAACCAGTAATAATAGAAAAACAGCTTGTCTATTATGCAATTTTAGTATATTGTCTATTTGTTTCTGTTATAGAGCGTCTAAATCTAATATCATTATGTATTTCTATGGGAGGGAAAATTAGAGAGAAAAAAATTAATCGGGGCGGGGCGGGTTGAAATTTTTGTGGGTTTTGCCTAACCCGCCCCGCCCCCGCCCCGACCCATTGCCATCCTTGAAATAATTTGCCTTTTCTGATAAGGTTATTATATGAAGAATCCAACTAAAGTAACAAAGGCTAGTTTTATCCTAAAAGTTCTAATACTTCTATATGCATTTGGTGAAGCAATCCAAGTAAAAGTTCAATAAGCATCAAATAGAAATCAATAGTCGGGCTAATCATCAGCAAAGGGTCTGACACTGATCTTAAGTTTAAGGGGTCTACAGTGGCTGTTTTAAATCTATAATAGCGATATTGGGACAGGTTGAGAACTAGTTTTTGGAGACATATAGTTCATTTGCTCTAAGAAATTAGTGGTTATAGCCTTTCCTTGAAGTTCTGCTTTCCCAAATACGCTTTCCTTTCTGTTTCTCTGGCGCATCATAGCACAGGGGCTATTAATGGCTTCTAAGATACAACAAGTGGACCTAAGGATGTGGTCGTTGACTCCCTGATTGTTTACCACAATACTTTAATTGTGATGCTAATCAAGCCAAATAAGCACGTAATAGGAGTTTAATTGTGGTCCCAATCAGTGTCAGAACTTAAGATCAATTTAAGGATGATTCCAATTGTAATATCATGAACCTAGAAAAGTCGAATCAGGTTTATAGGTGTAAAATCATCAATCCTTATATATTTGTGGTTGCCTTTAGTTGCCAATCACAATTCATATCAGATCGAGCTCGGAGTCCCATTTTCACGGAGTTTGAGGAACCACTAGGAGGAGAGAAGAAACAATACCTCTCTAAGGTGTGCAAGTTGGAGCAGATAATATATCAACCTGTCTACTTACGACCTGTCTCTCGTAGAAATGCCTGTAGCAAGGACTAAGAAAATTGAGCAGCTGTATAGGTTATTTTTTCTCAGATGGGGATGGAAGTAAGAAAAAAATTTCACCTGCTGACAGGGGTAACATCACTTTGCCTATTAAGGATGGTCTGTTGGGGATGAGGGATGTAACAGTAATAGAGCTTTGCTTGGAAATACTTATGAAGGATTGAGGAGGAAGAACAAAAAGCAACATGGTCCATAGGACTTGAAACAAATAGAGAGAAGTGAAGCGTATGCTTATTTGGAGTTGAGCGCAGAATTCATGACAGTAAAAAGATCCAAAAATATATGTGAATTAGTACTTATAATGAACAAATTGCAATTAAAATAACTAATTTAATTGTTCAATGTACAATAATGTCAATATTAATCAAACTCCTCAAAGTTAAGATTCACAGAACTGGCTGCTTGTTGTTGAGCTCACCTTGCGCATCATAATTTGAAGTGCATACTTCTATAAAGTGCATGGCTTCATCCATGAAACAATAACTTCTCGCTTCAGATCGCTAAGCGCAAACAATGGATTTTAATAACACCACTGAAGGACAGGTACTTGGAGTGTAAGTTTAGTGTTGGGGCTCATGAAGCATAAGTGGACGTGAAGCTGCATACGCACGCCATTGACACGAGAGATAGTTTCAAATATCTTGGGTCTGTGATACAGGGTAACGGGGAGATCAACGAGGATGTCGCACATCGTATTGAGCGGGATGGATGAAATGGAGACTCACTTCTGGTGTTTTGTGTGACAAGAATGTGCTACCTAGACTTAAAAGGGAAATCCTATAAAGCGATAGTCTGACCGGCCACGTATGGAGCCAAGTGTTGGCTAGTCAAGACATCTCATGTCCAAAAGTTGAAAGTAGCGGAAATGAGGATGTTGAGATGGATGTGTGGGCATATCAGGAAAGATAAGAATACGAACAAGTGGACAAGGTGGGTGTGGCTCCTGTAGAAGATAAGTTGTGGGAATCGAGGCTGAGATGGTTCAAACATGTGAAGAGAAGAGGCCATGATGCCCCGGTTACGAGGTGTGAGAGGTTGAACACGGTGGGTCAGAGGAGGGGTAGAGGGAGGCCTAAGAAGTATTGGGGTGGGGTGATTAGGCAGGACATGTCCTACTTCAGCTCAACGAGGACATGACCCTTGATAGGAGGGTGTGGAGGTCGAGGATTAGGGTTGTAGGTAGACAGGAAGTATAGAGTTTCGTTTAGTCTTCCAAGTAGTATTAGTACTAGTATTGTATTTTCCTATTCCTAGCCCATTGCTATTTCACACTGTGTCATTATTTCTAGTGAGATTGACTCTATTCTTATAGTGTCGTATTCTTCCAAGTAGTATTAGTACTAGTATTGTATTTTCCTATTCCTAGCCCATTGCTATTTCACACTGTGTCATTATTTCTAGTGAGATTGACTCTATTCTTATAGTGTCGTATTCTTAGATCTATGTTATTGCACATATCTCCATTTGCACCCATTTCTAATTACCTTGTTGTTGCTACTTTCTGTTTATTGCTTCATTTTCACTTCTCTTGAGCCGAGGGTCTTTTGAAACAACCTCTCTACGGTCATAAGATAAGGGTAAGGTCTGCATACACTTTACCCTCCTCATACTCCACTTATGGGATTTCACTGGGTTTGTTGTTGTTGATTTTGCTCAGGGATAAGTACAGGGAGTACATAGGGGAATGGAGCACACCAGTATTATCAAGCCCATAGATAAAAGGCTTGTGGATGTGGATGTGGATGTGGATGTGAATGTTAAACAACTGGGAAGAATTTGATATACTATATTGTAGCATTTCGTAAGCCCCAATAATTTGGGATTGGAATTTAGTTGATTAATTGATGGATTGAGTAGCATTTATGCAAAAATATTTAATTCAAGGGAAAACACATACAACAGTTTAGACTCCACTTAGTTTATAGATTTGAATTTTTTTTCCAACTGAAGTGAAATGAATTTTTTTTAATAATAATAAATACACTAATTCCATCTTTGAAACTCCAAGGGCAATGGTGTTGCCCCTCTATTCTATTCTTTTCCACTTAAATACCAGACTTGGTTCACTAATAGGATTCGAACTCATGACATGCACCGACCACATATCCCTCATTTTATTACCTCTACTTCTGAACCTAGGGCATAATGTATCTAACACCGTTAAGATATCTCAAATACGAGACAGATAAATGGGATGATGAAACTTGTTAGATATGTAGTCTTGTCCCACATTGGAATAGGAGTAGAATGTCTTTGTATAATATAGCTATAAATAAGGACCTCTTGTATTGTATTGAACACACAATATATCAATACATATCATATTTTCTCTTGTGCCTTCTCACACGGTATCAGAGCTATCGTGAGAGATTTATCGCTATGCATAAATTCCAGCGATTCCGGGAAGTGAAATCAGTCACCGGAACCATTTTTCCGGCGACTTTCAAAGTTGTTTTGCTGCTGCTTCGTCTCTGTCATTGTTGCGTAAAAAATCCAACACTACCACAAGACTAGTCACTGTCCGGCGACCAAACCCCAGTGAAAATCTCCGGCGATATTGTAGCTGTCCAAAGAAAATTTTTCGGCAAAGTTCCGACGTCGTGTGGGCCACCTTCCGGCCATTTTTTGGCGACGACTCTTCAGGACAGATTGTTCCCCTTGCAATTCCGAGCATACCCATCCAGGTTACACCAAATTCCGACAACTTTTATATTTTTTCCGACATGAATAGTGATTTCAAAAGTGGACTTCCGGTCATTTTTTGAAAAAGTTCCTTCAGAACAGTTGGGTCATCTGTTAATTCTGATCCTACCCCTATTGTTTTTATTTCATTCCGACCACTTTGAATTTTTTCCAACTGCTACAGTAATATTCCGAGAGCTACAGTATTTCTGGAGTGAATAGTGTTTTTCGGTGCAGAACAAGTTCTATTTTCTTGCTGTAAACAGTGTTTTCAGTGATTTCTTCAGTTTTCTCAAAAGAGTTACCAATTTTCACTATTTCAAGTTAACCTCACTACTATTAATTGTAGCGACATGGGAACTGATGCTTCAAATAGTCGGATGGTTTCTTTAGTGGACTATTTTGAGTTTCTTCGGTACAAAGCAGGTAAGCAGACATCTTCTGAGATTGCTTCCGTTGTTCAGACAGGTAATAGCGTGACTTGTGTCCCTCAATCTTCATCCTCTGAGTCTTGGGTCATTGATTCAGGTGCATCAGATCATATTTCTGGTAACAAATCTCTTTTCACTACTATTTCATATTCTCAATCTCTTCCAAGAGTCACAATGGTCAATGGGTCTCGAACCATGGCAACTGCAATAGGTCAATCAAGCCCAATTCCTTCCTTACCTTTAGATTCAGTTCTTTATGTCCCTAATAGTCCTTTTAATCTCATAGCTGTTAGTCGCCTAGCCAAATCACTTAAATGTGTCGTTTTATTTCTTGATGACCATGTTTTATACAGGACCGTAGTACAGGACAGACCATTGGTACCGGGCATGAATTAAATGGACTTTATTACCTTATCCTCGCTAGATCACATGGACTCACATCTTATCTTCCTTCAACAACTTATCATGTTACTGATTCACCAGATTTATTACATAAACGGTTGGGACATCCTAGTTTGTCAAAACTTCAGAAAATGGTACTTGGTTTATCTCACTTGTCATCTCTAAAGTGTGAGTCTTGTTAGCTCGGTAAGCATACTCGCTCTAATTTTCCTCGACGTATTGATAATCGAGCAAAGTTACCTTTTACTTTAGTCCATTCATATGTTTGGGGTCCTAGTCGGGTCAGTTATACCTTGGGATTCCGCTACTTTGTTAGTTTCATTGATGACTATTCTAGATGCACCTAGATATTTTTGATAAAAAATCGATCTGAGTTGTTTTCTATATTTCAGATCTTTCACGCTGAAATTCAAAATCAATTTGGGGTTTTGTATTCGCACATTTCGTAGTGATAATGCCCGAGAGTATTTGTCTTTCCCATTTCAGCAGTTTATGAAATCTCATGGGATTATTCATCAAACATCTTGTCCATACACATCTCAACAAAATGGGGTAGCTGAAAGAAAGAATAGACATGTTATTGAAACTGCTCGTACCCTACTCATACAATCTCATGCTCCGTTGCGTTTTTGGGAGGATGCAGTTCTTACATCTTGCTATCTTATTAATCGTATGCCATCTTCGGCTATCCAAAACCAAGTTCCATTCTCTGTTATGTTTCCCCACTTACCTTTGTTCTCTCTTCCACCCCGTGTCTTTGGAAGCACTTGTTTTGTCCATAACCTTACTCCAAGAACATATAAGTTAGCTCCCCATACTCTTAAGTGCGTATTTCTTGGTTTCTCAAGAACGCAAAAAGAGTATCGATGTTATTATCCTGACCTCCAGCGGTACCTTATATATGCTGATGTTACCTTCTTTGAAACTCAATCATATTTCACATGTCCAGGTAATCACTTAGATATTTCGAAGGTACTATCGGTCCCTTCTTTTGAAGATTCAGTCACTATCTCTTATCCATCTTCCTCTACATCTCCGGCTCCACCTATAGCTCTCGTTCCACCATCTACAGCTCCAGGTCCAATTCCTCCACATAATCCAGTTCAACCTTTTGCAGTTCCGCCAATCTTGACTTATCATCGCTGTCCACATCCAGCATCACGCCCAGGTGATTCACGTCCTGCATCAGATTCTGCACATACTGTGGACTAAAGATGTCAATATGGACTTGGCCCATTGGGCCGGGTAGGTCACATACTGTGGACTAAAGATGTCAATATGGACTTGGCCCATTGGGCCGGCCCTACCCAGCACATGATTTAGTAGGGTTGGGCTAGCATTTTTGTAGCCCATTTAAAAATGAGGCTTTTAAGCCCGGCCCGAGTAAGCCCGTGAGGCTTGAGTGAGGCTGGGCCGGGCCGGCCTGTGGGCCTAATAAAAATATATATTTAAACTATATAAAATAAAAATTTATATGACAAAAAATAATAAGAAAAGTATCCCAAGCTTTAAGTTTTAAGTTCATTGTATTAAAAGATCGAAGTCTTGAAACGTTAATTAGTTTTAAAATTTTAATTATTCTTTGATATTTAACTAATTAATATTGCAAACGAATTGTCAATATAGATGAAAGTAAAGATGTTAAAACAACCTTCTAACACGTGGATTCAAATATGTTTGATGAAGATAATGAGTTGGATATCCCATAAGCGTTATTGGCATTCTATTGAATAGTTTGCTTTAAGTTTTGACTTTTAGTAAATGAAATGGTCTTGTCTTTTTTTTTTTAGCGTTTACTGTAATATATTGGAACAACTTAAAAGTTAAGTTTTGTAAAAAATTTCCAATAAGATTTTTTTAAGTTTTAAATAATTAACTTTTTTTTTGTTAGAGCTTAAAGATAAAATATAAAATTATATTTTGAAAAAATGATGGGTCGGCCCGTGGGGGCCCACAGCCCACGTAGGACTGGGGTGGGTTGATCATTATAAGGCCCATCAAAATGACGGGCTAGCCCAGCCCAGCCCGCCAATTGCTTAAGCCCACGTGGGCTGGGCTGGGCTAGCCCGGCCCCGCCTATATTGACAGCTGTGCTGCGGACTTGTCTCCTCTTAGTCAACCAATTGCACTCTGCAAAGGTGTACGATCCACACTTAATCTTAATCCCCACTATGTTGGTCTTTGTTATCATCGCCTATCGTCACCTCATTATGCTTTTATATCTTCTTTGTCCACTGTTTCTATTCCTAAGTCTACATGTGAGGCACTATCTCACCCTGGATGGTGACAGGCTATGATTGACGAGATGTCTCCATTACATGCAAGTGGCACTTAGGAGCTTGTTCCTCTTCCTGCAGGTAAGTCTACTGTTGGTTGTCGTTGGGTTTATGCAGGCAAAGTCGGCCCGGATGGCCAGGTTTATCGGCTTAAGGCTCGTCTTGTTGCAAAAGGATATACTCAGATATTTGGGCTTGATTATAGTGATACTTTCTCTCCCGTGGCTAAAGTAACATCTCTTCGTCTTTTTTTTGTCCATGGTTGTACGTCATTGGCCTCTTTATCAGTTAGACATTAAGAATGCTTTTCTCCGCGGTGATTTTGCCGAGGAAGTTTATATGGAGCAACCACCTGGTTTTGTTGCTCAGGGGAGTTTAGTGGTTGTGTATGCAGATTGCGTCGGTCACTATATGGTTTGAAACAGTCCCCTCGAGCCTGGTTTGGTAAGTTCAGCACAATTATTCAGGAGTTCGGCATGACTCGTAGTGAGGCTGATCACTATGTGTTTTATCGACATTCTGCTCCGAATCTGTGTATTTATCTGGTGGTTTATATTGATAATATTGTTATTACTGGCAACGATCCGGATGGTATTACTAATCTGAAGCAACATCTCTTTCAGATTAGTAATACCACCCCTGTCCAAACTAAGGATTTGGGCAGACTGAAGTATTTTCTAGGTATTGAGGCCGCTCAGTCTAGCTCAGGTATTGTTATTTCACAACGAAAGTATGCCTTAGACATTCTTGAGGAGACTAGAATGATGGGTTGCAGACCTATTGACTCTCCTATGGATCCGAATGCCAATCTTCTGCCTGGACAGGGGGAGCCTCTTAGAGACCCTATGAGATATAGGAGGTTGGTTGGAAAACTAAATTACCTCACAGTGACTAGACCTGACATTTCTTTTCCGGTGAGTGTTGTAAGTTAGTTTATGGATTCTCCATGTGATAGTCACTGGGATGCAGTTGTTCGTATTCTTCGGTATATAAAGTCAGCTCCGGGCAAAGGATTACTATTCGAGGATCGAGGCCACGAGCAGATTGTTGGGTACACAGATGTTGATTCGGCTGGATCACCTTCTGATAGACGATCTACATGATCTACATCGAGATATTGTGCTCTAGTAAGAGGTAATTTGGTCTCGTGGAAGAGCAAGAAACAAAATGTAGTTGCTCGATCTAGCGCCGAAGTAGAATATCGGGCCATGGCTATGGCAACGTGTGAGTTAGTTTGGGTCAAGCAGTTGCTCAAGGAGTTAAAGTTCGAAGAAATCAGCAGGATGGAACTAGTGTGTGATAAACAAGCTGCTTTTCATATTGTGTCAAATCCAGTGTTTCATGAAAGGACTAAACACAATGAGATTGACTGTCACTTTGTCAGAGAAAAAATACTTTCAGGAAATATTGTTACAAAATTTGTAAAGTCGAATTATCAACTAGCAGATATTTTCACTAAGTCTCTTACTGGTTCTCGTATTAGTTACATGTGTAACAAGCCCGGTACATATGATGTGTATGCACCGGCTTGAGGGGGAGTGTTAGATATGTAGTCTTGTCCCATATTGGAATAGGAGTAGAATGTCCTTGTATAGTATAGCTATAAATAAGGACCTCTTGAATTGTATTGAACACACAGTATATCAATAAATATCATATTTTCTCCTGTGCCTTCTCACAAAACTAAAAGTATCCACAGTCTGATTAAATAAAGTAAGAAATGCTAATATTACATTAAGTTCATGAATAATACCTTCGCACTGGCTATTTCACATACTCTCCAAATCTCAAATGTTTACCATCCCTCCATTGGATTATCCAAAACCCAATAAAAAGATGTTATGCTACACTTTAATTGTCTTATCTGAATGAATGAACACCCAAAAGCAACAAACTCAATTGAGTAATTCGTGCTACATATTCAAGGACAAAAAATGAGTAACACCTTGCAACATGAATGAGCGAGAATGGGTACCGCTTCTATTTACATTTTTTTCACTTTACACATACACACTTTTTTCTTTAAAAGAAGGTGCCTTTACATAAACACTTTAGTATGCTATGATTAAAATCACTATTAATTATTTGGTCACTGCAATGCATAAATAAGAGAGTGATTAAAGTTCTTACAGTCAGGTCGAATTTAGCCATGGCAAGATGATTAGATGCAACCAGTCGTTTCAGCTTTAGACTTTCCGCTCGTTTTAAGGATCTTCTCAAGAGAACATATAAGAGTTGTTGAGTGGACAATGAAGTTCCTATACTGGTTACAGGTGAATAGGATGATCCGATAAGCCCCCTCATATTTGAGACTCCAAATTCAGACAACAGCTTGCAAATTGCTGCTAACGTGTAAGCAAGACAACTATCATTATTTTGCTGCATATGAAGAGAGGAGAAATATTAGATCTCCTAGTAAGGGATGTTGTAAATTAAATAAAGAGGCAACTCCACAGGGAAGTTATTACAAGCACATCAAGCCTGTTTATGGTTGAAACAAACTGATATCTGGAAGGACCGGATAACCATATTTGTTGCTCTCTCCTGGAAAAGAAGTTAAAAACTTTCTACCAGAGTTTTGATTAATACAGTGTAAGACAGGCCGAAACCATTGAAGACATTGACACTTCAACCGAGTTCCACTTGTGCCTTTTCATCAGCGAGATTCACATTTTTAGCATTTACAAACAATTCTGATTGGATTCAGCTGATAGTGAAGAGAGATCTCCATTTTCTTGGAGCTCCTTCATTACTTACTGTTAATCACAAGGGTATAATGTAACAGAGATGGATGCCATTTTGGAGATTTGTAATTTCAGTATCTTTTTAATTTTCTCCATTCAGAGTTTGCACGTTTAGCTGTCAGCTAAGCATGTTACGCAATTTGATAAAAAACGTTATAACTCCTCCCCAGATGGAGCCTTCTGTTCTGATTTAGATTATTGTTTAAACAAACGTTGACGTTTGTTGCTTATACATCAGGAAAAACTGCTAAAAGTTACTTTCAGATATTTAAGAAAATAAAAATGAGGAGTTGCATTGGAAAGTGTAGAGATAGGATCTATGTAACTTTTGTTACAATATAAGATGTGACGGAAATTTTTAGGATACTGAAATAAGTTGCAGAGAGACCAAGAATGAAAATAGACGTAGTATTTTTTATGTATAGTATATGTAGATCTTGATTTTTTATCTTCGCAAACAATAATTGCGCTAATTTCCCTGGTATCCAATTATGAAAAGTTTCAGTGGGCATCAATTAAATATCAGTGTTCATTCATCATCTTGTGCAGACACCCCATGCAAGAAAATATTGCAAAACCAATCATTTGCCAACCAGTTGGTGACAAGAAAAAGTATTTGTTCATAATCCTATAACACAATACAATGAAAAATGCCTAAAGAAGGAATGCAGGAAATTCAATGGTCTCCAAACTACTCATCAAAAGAGTGCAAGATAATTGGGACTGCTATGATGATATACTTCTTTAACATAGGAAAGGTGGTATACATCAATTGCATTTTCTAACTCCTTGTTTGGAAAACTCTTTGAGACAAAATAGACAATACAACTAAACTAAACCAAGATTAGGGACTTGCTTTAACTGAGTTAACTTCAAGTAAATTATGGGTTCTTCTGCCCTAAGTCAGGTCACTCAATGTCATGTTTCCTTACAGAAGCAAATGCTCTACCCAGCAATTGTACAACTTGAGAAGAAACAAAACTTGAAACTGGTGATAGCTAACTGTGAAAATATGGCACATCAAAGGAGAGCTTTTTGTCCCAGATAAATTTGTAATTACCAGAAAGAAGAGAAAGAAGATTCTATCAAAAAGCATGAACAGCCGAAATAGCAAAAGATCCATGTAAAACAAGCAAACAGGTTTTTCCCCGTGAGCACTATGAGGCAAGAAACCACTTACAAAATAGTCAAAAAAAATCTTATAGAAAACTGTTGAGTTTGTCTCACATCGATTGTTGGGTGAGGATTTAGTCTCCTTATGTGAACTTGGAAAATCCTCATCTCATGAGCTAGCTTTTGGGGTTGAGTTAGGCCAAAGGTCCATTCATTATCAAAAATAAATGACGGGAAAGGTATATGCACAGAATAAGTATATGACTCCCCAAAGAATAGTTGGCCCAAAAGTACTCCCTCCATCCCAATTTGTATGATACGCCTCCATTTTTGCAATGTCTGAAATGCTTGATTCACTTGTGCAAATAATAATACTAACACTCTCGTTCTTTGATAGTTCTAATAATTTCAAAGAGTCATATTCGGACAATCACAATATACATTTCACATCATGCAAACTTATCCATTAATGATAATAATTCTACTCCTACTAATATAATAACAAGTCAATTACAACATTAAACTCCATATTCATTCATACTATATTCAACAAAAAGAGATGGAAGAAGTATTATGCTTGACTTGAGGTGTCGATGGTAATTGAGTGGCTGAGTAATAGTTAATTTGATATGAGTCCAGCCGCTTCGAGTTTCTTCCCCTTAAAGCACCATTAACTGACTTTATTTCCCTCCTTAAACTAGAGATAAACATAGCAAGACAGAAGAGGGAGCTCAACCAACCAAGCCTTCAAGACTTGCTAACTATTGTTAGAAGTGATCAATAAAGCAATTTTTTAAGCATTTTATCAATATTAGCTGTATGCATAAGTTGATAGCCATTATAAGATCCCGTGGTTTTAATCTTGGTTGCCTTTCATCTGAAAATTTTCTCAATATGACACATTTGTATCAACGCAAGTGAAGAAACAATATTATATGCCTCTTCAGTGCAAAAAGGAATAAAAGATAATAATATATAAGAGAAGGGAAGCCATAGTCGAGAAAAAGGGAAGGAATGGCCACCTGTTGAGACACACGAACAGCTTCTGTCAACACCTGAAAATATCAAGCAAATAGTTGTTATGCCAAAGTGCAACAGCAAAGATCCTAAGACCACTCCTACGCCCACCAATAAGGGGGGCATGACCTACATCAAAATCAATAAAGTATGACACAATGAAGGTAGTAAATGACGTTGAATATGCCTACCTCCAAAGCTTGCTTTGGGTGCCCAAAATGAAAATGCATCATTCCCAAGCATAATAAAGCAACTTCATATCTCCCAAAGCTACCGCAACCGGTTGAAGAAGAAGGTATAAAATCACATCCTTCCGTCCCTGCACTTTGGTAAAAATATTTCTCAGATCTATTTGCAAGGTTTTAGAGTCGAGTGAATATGTGTCTAGATTTATATCTGCCTGAATTTATCATACTTGAGTAAGGATAATCTTGTAATATTGAAGTGCATTATTTATTTTATTAAGGAATATTTACTTATCTTACTAGTATGGAGATTGATTATTTACCATATTGTGCATAGCATAAGGCTCCTTTATTAGGAGCACTTCTTCGCAAACTGTTTTAGAAAACCGAGTTAATGAGAAGTTTTTCTTATTTTCACATGGTACCATAGCCTCTACAATCTTGCTAGAGATTCAAATAACTTAAGCTACTGGCAGGATGCGCTGGACAATATTTGTTGCCCCCGGCCATTGTTCTTCTTCTCTTCATCCTTGTATCCAACACCACTCGTCTCTTCGACAACCGGCACTTTTACTTTCCGGATGACCGTCCAGGCGATGCTCTTCCCTATGACATTTATTGAGGTGATGCTCCTCTCTTTAGGATCATTCATGGTGATCATTCTGATGGCATGAGTGATCACATCGATAGATGCTACTAACTTCTATGCTATCAGTGCCCTCCTATAAGCCTTGAATTATTTGTCATTGTTCTGCAATTTAACTTAGGCTGATAATGTCTTGGAAATTTACAACAACATATCCTTTTTACATGGTTGAATAAATTCCTTTTTCTATGGCGAATGGATTCACTGCATACTCTCAAACTCTTCAATTACATAGTAGTGCAAGAAGCACTTTCTTTAATTCTTTCATTGTGTACTTACCAATGACTTTTTGGAGGAAAGGACTCTAGCGCCGCTTTTTGTGATTGTGCACTATCCCAGCGAGATTTCAACGTCAAATTTTTATTATTCCAATACAAGCAAACTCAAGTTGGTCTCTCCACTTTGACTTTTGAGTTTGAGGCAGTTCGTTAGAAACATAGAATATCAAGTCCAAATTCATACACATCCTCATTGTACTTGAACAAAGAAAATCTTACTGCTAAAAGCATCCGCTTCCTTGCTTAAAGCGAGAAGCGAAGCGGAGCGAGGGGCTGGTCGCTACCCCAATTAAAAGCGGCTCAGGTTCACATAAGCGACCACTTCTCTCTAAAAAGCGAGAGGCGGTGAAGTGGAGCGGAAGAAGCGGTCGCTTTTTGAATTAAAAGGCCCAAGCGAGTCTTTTTTCAATTAAAAGACCCAAATCGTTGAGTCTTCTGTTTTAGACACTTCTTCAGCAACAAACTAGGTTCTAAACCAGCCTTTTCTTCTTCAAAAAACCAACGATTTCTTCCTCACATGAAGCAGCGATTTGTTCAAACAAACTAGGGTTCTTCTTCTTCTTCTTCAACAGTACAACAACAGCTTTCAAGTTTCAACAGGTATGTTTTGCTTGTGCACTTCTTATTTTCATTCTTCTTCTTCTTCTTCGTTCTAAACGCCCAAAAAGCGCCAAAATGCTGGCAAATTTTTTTCAGAAAAATTCTGCCCCGTTTCTGCCCAATTATATATTTTTATTCTTAGTTCTTATTGCCTTTCTTTTGTGTTATATAATTGTTATTTTAATGACGCCAAAAGAATGATAGGAAAGACCTGGCTTGGGCTTACTCTGCAAGAGTTAGCGAGACCAACATGATGACCATTAGATGTCTTTATTGTGATAGGATTACAAATAGAGGAATCTATCGTCAAAAAGCGCATCTAATCGGTAGTGATCCAAATGTCGCATCTTGTCCTAAAGTTCCGGGGCATGTGAAGGAAGAATTGAAAGCATAATTCAAGAAAAGAAAGAATTAAAGACTCAAATGATTCATGAACAAGAACTTTATAATCTTGATGATGATGATGATGACACAGAAGAAGGTGACGATGCCTCGTCGCTTCCACCAAAATCACAAAAGCGGGGAAGGATGCTTCCACCAATGTCTTCTAGTTGTGGATCTACTGGCAAGACCAAAGGTCATATGGATTGTTACTTCCCGCAAAAATCTGGAGATAAGGGAGGAAAAAGTAGTAATCCTCAAGTTGATGCCAAAGCGATTTTGAGGGACCGTGCACTTACCTGCTTTGCCCGGTGGATGTATGATGCAGGTCTTCCTTTTAATTGTGTTAATTATACTGACACTTTTGCTGCTTTTATTGAGGTCATAGGCCAATATGTTCCAGGAATGAAGCTTCCAACTTATTATGAAGTTAGAGGGCCATATCTAAAAAAGGAGGTGGCAGAGGTGAACAAAGTCGTGGAGGAGCACAAAGTAGAATGGAACATGTTTAGTTGTTCCATTGTGATGGATAAGTGAACGGCAAGAAATGGAAAAATGATCATCAATATCTTGGCGAATTCTCCAAAGGGGAGCATGTTTCTTGAGTCTGTTGATGCAAGTGACTCTTCGACTGATTCAACCAAAATGTGCTCCTTGTTCAAAAGTACAATAGATTCTATTGGAGCAGAAAATGTTGTTCAAGTTGTCACGGACAACGCCAGTGAAAATGTTAAAGTTGGTGATTTGATGTCCGTTAGGTACCCATATATCTATTGGACTCCGTGTGCAGCACATTCCATTAATTTGATCTTCGGTGATATTTCAAGGAAAGACCCTTCAGTACTGTCTTTAATCAGGCAATTAGAGTGCATTCCTAAATTGTCAAAGGCCTTTATTATTGTACATGATAAAGAGATTCACTAAACAAAGAAGCTTGGTGAAACCTACAAAGTCTAGATTTGCTACTGCTTTCTTAACTTTGCATAGGATGTATAAGCAAAAAAAAATAATTTGAAGAAGTTGTTTGTTTCAGATGATTAGACTAGCAGTGCCTATGGAAGGGAAGCTCGAGGGAGAGAATATGCAGATATTATACTTTCTCCTTCGTTCTGGAACAATGTGGTCCATGCATTGAAGATTGGTGGTCCTTTAGTTAAAGTGCTTCGTTTGGTGGATGGGGAGCAGAGGCCACCAATGGGCTACTTGTACGAAGCAATTGATAGGGCAAAGGAGACTATTCAAGCCACTTTTAGTGATCAAAGAAAATACAAAAGTCTTTGAGATTATAGATAAAAGGTGGGATAGTAAGCTTCATAGCCCTTTGCATGCAGCTGGACTTGTTTTGAACCCGGAAATGTTTTATGACAATGAAGAGAGGATTCTATGAGATGAACCTTTATGGAATGGATACTATGAATGCATTGAGAAGTTGATACCTGAAGAATCCGTGCAAGATAAAATCACAGAGCAATTTAGTATTTATAGGAATGCTGAACAACTTTTTGGAAAAAACATGGCCATAAGACAAAGAAAGACGAAGTCACCAGGTGAGCGAGTGCTTATATGTTGTTGTTTTATAGTTATTTCTTTATTAATATTATGTTTTGAAAATTTGTTCTACTTCTACGGTTGAATGGTGGAAGCAATATGGTCATTCCACTCCAGATTTACAAAAGTTTGCCATCAAGGTTCTAAGTCTAACATGTAGCTCATCCGGATGTGAAAGGAATTGGAGCATGTTAGAGCATGTAAGAACTAATAAGAAAGATTTAGTATATTGAGATAATTAAATTATATCTCAATTGTCTTAATCTTACTAATTACTTATTATTTGCAGGTTCGTACCAAAAAGAGGAACAAACTAACCTTGAAGCGTCTCAATGATCTAGTCTTCATTAAATACAATAGAACATTGAGGAGTCGTTACAACGCTCGCAATGTAATTGATCCAATTAGTTTGGACAACATCGATAATGCTAATGAATGGCTAACTGAAGTCCCGGAAGATCATGCAGATGAAGAAGTATTTAAGGATACTTCTGATATCACTTGGGGTGATGTTGCGGAGGCGCGTGGAATTGGGGAGAGGATTTATGGCTTGAGGGGGAGTACCTCAACTTCAAGTTCACATAGGAAGGGAAAACATGCAGCTACTTTGTCCCTAGTTGATGAAGAAGATGAAGTTGAAGAAGATGACGAGAAATATAATAATGATAGTGGAATACAAGAATTTGACAATCTTGTAGAAGAATAGGATGCTCATTTTGAGCTTTAATCGATGCTACTCTTGACAACAACAACAACAACAACCCAGTATATTCCCACAAGGTGGGGTCTGGATGCTACTCTTGACAATCTTGTAGAAAAATCGGATGCTCATTTTGTGCTTTAATTGGTGCTACTCTTTAGTTTTTTAATTCAAGTATTGAACATTTGCTTACACTTATATGTGTTGTCTATGCATATTTACTTTAAATTTTTTTTTAATTCCGCTCCACTTCAAAAAAGTAGGCGCTTCGCTTCTCGCTTTTCGTGAAATGGGGGTTGTCGCTTTTCCTCGCTTCACCCTATTCACAACACTGCCATATAGAAGTATGTAGCCTAAGACCCTCATATAAGGAACATCTCTTGTAAATTGTTAAGAAAAATTAAGTTAATGAGAAATTTTTCTTAATTTCACACTAGTAATAATGATCACGACACATTTAACCCACCCCCAAGCCCCGCAACTTACTCTCTCTATTCCTTTTTTTTAAACCATGGTGTCTGGGCTAGCCTGTGCGCAGCGCACCTCGACTAATTTCATGGGATACCTGTCACCTCCCACCAACAACATGTATCAGGTAACTTTATCCATCAAAGCTTGGATAGATTGGAAAATATCTCATAGGTTTTTTCTCCTCTGCTGGGATTTGAACCTGAGACCCCATGATTCTCACCCACTTCACTGATCACTAGGCCAACCGTCCTTAAATTAAGATTGCTTCAATGAGCTATGGGACAATTCTTATTTTTCAATAATTTAGGACACAACATCTAAAAAAACTTCTAGAATATTATGTGTTGCTTAATTATAGCTCAAACTCTATGTTCGTCAACATAACTTCTAGTCATTGATTTTACAAAAAACTTATTGATTCTAAGAATCGACCATTTAACTTGAAGATAGAACCAAATCCTCATTGCCCCAAGGCCTAATTAGTCTAGGTTCACAAGCATGATAAGAGTTAAGATCATCATAAATGATAAGATTGTCAGCGATAACAATGGACCTTGGGCCTAACTCAACCCCAAAAGCTAGCTTGTGAGATAAGGATTGCCCAAGACAATATAAGGAGACCAAGATACCCATAACCCACCGATGTGGGACACAACTCAACACCCCCTCACGCCCAGGCCTGCCACTGGAGCGTGGACAATATAAATAGGGGCCCAACATTGGTAACAATCAATTGGGATGGGCCTGGCTCTATACTAGGAATGGACCTTGGGCCTAACTCAGCCCCAAAAGCTAGCTTGTGAGATGGGGACTGTCCAAGACCATATAAGGAGACCAAGATACCCATAACCCCCAGGTAGAAATTAGCTTGCTCGGTCATAGTCTAATCACCGGGGTAAGCCCCACGCTCACATTATGGTTGCCTAGAATAAGTAAACAGAATATCATTCCTCAAACCACGTGTCTAATATTTCCTGGCAGATTGCTGGTGTCTTTGAGTAAACTGTTACCGGCTAACTACTGCTATTATACTACACCGAGCATCATCCAAAGATTCTGCGAGTTGTTATTAATGCTTGAAATTTAGATACAACATAATAGACAATGCAAGTATACCTGTAATCAAAATACCGGTGGATATTTTCTAGAGAAGTATGATAGTCCTGATGATAAAGGCTATTCAAGTAGCGCAAGAAGTGAACCTTCATAAAATGCAGAAAAAGTTACTTTCGAGACAGATAATACAAATTCAACTCAAATCTCCAAAACACATCACTCCATAGTATCTTACACGATGTAACTCTGGAGCTAATTTAAGAAGGCCCTTTAATACAGACTCAAAAGCATTGAGAGTGAAGGAGCTTCCCTGCCTGAAAGAGAAGATAAATTATTTACTTAAGAATCTAGACAAACATGATATGCTGACATAAGTATTCGATAAAACTTCAGTCACCTTTCAATTATATCAGCTTGCTCCAAGAGATAACCTTGTATTTGCCAATTTGTACGTAAGAAAGCTCCGGTCTGAGAATCAACACAATCCGATGCATCACAAGAAGAAGATGTGCATGTACCAACTTCTCTGGGCTTAGTGATTCTTTTAATTTGTGGCCCAGGAGAAGAATAACGATCTGCAACCAATGACTAACATTAAGCACTAAAAAGGCATAAGTATCATTTATCTAGGCTTATTCATTTTTTGATAAGGTATCTAGGCTTATTCATTTCCAAGTATTTCAGTAAGCAAGAACCAAAGACAGTTCAAAGCTGAATAGAATAACCGGATTACTGAGCAGACATCAACACATCACATCTTAGGAAGGTAAATAAGACCACTACAGCAATCAGTAAAGGTCGGTATATCGCTACAGCTTCTGTTAATTTTACTTTCTGGAATTTCCTTAATATTTTCTACTGCATAAGAGGAAAATGCCCATATATATCATGTATACTTCTATTGATAGTCTTCAAAATAAGTTATTCGTCTACAAAATCATCATGTATTAGGCAGGTAAGCAAGTCTACTACAGCAATCAGTAAGGGTCTATAATAGCAGTAGCAGCTTTTGTTCGTGTTATTTTTCGGAATTCCCTTAATGGGAAACTCCCGTAAGTTTGTATACCTACTGACCAAGCTTCTGAATAAGTTACTCATCTACACAGAAAAAGGACGCAAAACTACGAGATCCCATGAGGCTTTGTATCCAAATGGATCTGGATTTCATAGAATGTGAACTAAATTCAACATGAGAATATAATCTGAAATTAGAATCCTGGTTTTGTTCGTCATTAACACGGTAAATCTGAATAGTGCTTTAAATTGCGTACTACCTATATGATGCACTAAAATCCTTGTTCATGTTGGAATAACTACAAAGAATGATTATCCTTCCAATAAATAGCTAGAAAATACAGTTGGAAGAAGCATAACTCTACTCTTTCTTTTGGAACACAAAGCCCTTTCTCATGAACTGATAATAGCAGTATCCTCAACTGAATGATTGGACGTAAATTTTGCACCATACAGGAACCATTCTTTCCCAGTGCATACAAATATGATTTTACTTCTACAAATATACCAACGAAAATACCTTCAATAGATCTGACTAGAGCTTTAGGTGCATGATTGTGGAAGGAAAGCTTTTCATCAACCATATTTCTTGCTTCGATTTCTTTGTTGATTTTCTCAACAACAAAATTCTCCAAATCCATGTTCTCATAGTGCTTTGGTGTGTCAGTATAACTATCAGAATCGTTAAAATGTGATAACTCATAAGGAGGATAAGCTGAGAGAGATTCCTTGCAATATGTTGCTAAATTTGTCAAAAGATGACAGACAGCCTACACAGAAAAACAATCCAGAGATAAACGTTTATCAACCTTTTATTGAGTGGATTTACCTTATGCATGATCCAAGCAAAAATAAATCGCAATAGCAAGTCAAATTGGAAAGTAAAATCAAAATTCAAATTGTTCAATAATAGCGATGACTGCACAAGAAGAATAACACTTAAGACTCATGCATTGAACTTTATGCTTCATCGGTGCCATTGTCTTGACAAAGCCAAGTCCTTCTAACAAGATAATGAATAGTTCAATAGTACCTCAAATGACAATAGATTAAACGCAAGTAAGCAACGACGAACAAAGACTCCAAGATTGCTGCTAGGATCCAAAATGATTTGATCGTCATCCATGACATTTGAATCAGAACCCCCAAGCATGCCTATTCATAATAATAACATAAATGATAAAACTTCTTTAATAAAAAGCTAAGCAGGGTACAAACTTAGATTAATAATAAGTTCCATTACCACGCAAGTCAATAAAAAAGTTAAACAAATCGTCTGGTGAGGCTAAAGATGATAGCTTTCCAGCTAAATGGTCACTCAACCAATGCTTCAGTACGCCTCCAATTTCATTCAGTTGTGAGATGAGTTCATCCAGCTTTGGCTCAAAAATATCCTCAGAAGACTGTTCCATGAAAAAAGACAAATTTACTCTGTTCAAACAGCATTCTCTACACTGTGCTTGGAGATTTATAGAAATTTGCCCACAAAATCATTGATATATAGTCCTAACTCCTAATTCCTAAATGACTAATAAAATTCAAATCAGCATAATGCATACCAAACACCATAGAAAAAGTTTCAGGTACCCTTTTTTTCTGGAAATGAAGAAAATTAAGCTCAAATCAGAATAACCTTATCAACATAAATCCAGTTCTAATACAGTAAAAAGCAGCAAAAAATGCCGACCTCTAGGGGCTATTTGATTTGGTTCTTTTATCTGATTACATCACTAGCTCGGATAGTGAAAATCAGTGTATAGTTATGATATAAACAAAACCACTTTTTCATAAACTTAATTACAGTTAAACTGCTTGCTAAATAACTAAATATTTAATAAGCATGATATATTATCTAAAGTAGTAAAAAATAACTAAATATTTATTATTTCAGAAGCTCCTTTTACCGGATTTAACCAGCATCAATTTTCACCGAAGCAGTTTCACAGTCAAATCAGTGCTTAGTGCTGCACAGTTAAGAAAACACTTCCAGCAGATAATTAACTACGATTGAAACTGAATAATTTCTAATCGACTATCTAATAATCACTCAGAATTTGACAGTTAGGGAGAGATAAAAGAAAAAATTACCTTAGTGAGAGATAATAAGAAGGAGGCGAGAAGATTGTGTTGAGAGACAGAAGAGAAAGGGAAAGGGACAGAGGTTTGGGAGGGAGGAGCATAGACTTGAATGAGAATGCAAATTGAGAGCTTGTGTGGTGTTATCGTAAATGCTCCCGGCGCCGCCTTCGAAATCCCTGCCATTGGGGTTGCGGCGGACTTGGTGTGAGCGCGCCGATGGAGGGCTATTCTGATTCTAATTTTGAAATTTGAACTTTTGGTGGTTCTTCAAACAAACAAAAAAGAAGAAACATGTACGCTCGTAATAATGTGTATTGTACAGAGCTCTTTGATGACTGTACGTTCAGTTTGGTTCTATTCATTATTATCCTTTCCATTCACATACTGCGCCCCCCCCCCCCCCAACAAACACACACACAAGGAGAGTGCCCTTGAGTTGCTTATAGTTGGATACTTGTCGATGTCGCAATCTTAGCAAGAGGAAATTTTGTGTACTTAATTAGGGAATTTTACATTTCATGAATATTCAACTTAAACTCAACAATTCGCTAGCCTAAAAAGTATAGTTTTTTATTGAATTCTCTCTTGAAATTCGCATGGCAGGTTCTCCCTTTAATTTATATAATACTAGTTTTTAGCGGGCAACTTGGTATATTGTGCAATTTTTAAAAATATATGTTATAAATAAAGTGAATGTATATGAATGTTCATTTAATCTATTTATATATTCTATTTAATATACTGCTTTGATAGATGTACCTATCAAGTCCTGGGAAGTATTTAGTAAACTTTGGGTATATCTTGTATACTATAAATATGACATTTTTTGTATATGGAAGAACACATAAGAAATGCACTTGAAAAAGATGATGGAACAATCCAGTCGGTCTTTGAGTATTTTAGCCCCATGATCCCTTATTTATTGCCTCCTCCGTGATATATTGTGGTTACGTAACTTGCCAGGGTATTTGGTTTTGGTTTCGTACGAGTTTCAGAGTGAAACGGGACACATAGTCCCTAAGTTGGAGGTTTAAGTTGTAAGAGCTGACGGTAGTTTGACTTTTACGTAGATAACTCCGGAATGAAGTTTAGACGGTTTAATTAGCTCTGTATGGTGATTTTAGGCTTAGGAGCGCATTCGGATGTTGATTTGGAGGTCTGTAGGTTGTTTCAGCGAGAATTGGCTAAAGTTGAAAAGTTGAAGGTTTGAAAGATTGAGAAGTTTGACGGGGAATTGACTTATTGATAGCATGGTCGGATTCCGATTTTGAAAGTTGGAATAGGCCCTTCGTGTCATTTATGACTTGTGTGCGAAAATTGAAGTCAATCGGAGTTCTCATTGGTTTTGGAAACTCAGCATTGGTTTTGGAATCTCATAGTTTCATAGGCTTGAATTTGGGTCATGATTAATAGAATCGATGTTGGTTGATGTGATTTTTATGTATTTTAAAACTTGTTGGCATATCGGACAAGGTCCCGGGAGCCCCAGGGTGTGAAACGGATTGAATTGGATCAAAATTGGGCTTGTGAGATTTTTAAGGCAATGCTCGTTCTCGTGCAATCGCACCTGCGAATTTAGGGCCGCAGGTGCAGCACCGCAGGAGTGACCCTCGAGTAGCAGAAGTGTGTTTTATCATGGCAGGCTGGGGCCGTAGGTACGGTCCATTTTTCGCAAAAGTGGACTCGCCGATGCGAGGAATGCATTGCAGAAGCCGAGAAGGCCAGAGAGGCCTTGCACCGCAGAAACGGACGAAGTTCGCTAAAGCAATAAGGGGTCCTTAGGTGCGAGACTTCTGAGCTTAAATGGAATATGCACCTGCGATAGTATTTATGCGGGTGCATCATCGCAGAAGTGATTAAAAGGCCGCAAAAGCGAAAGTCGATGGGCAGAAAGGTCTTGTTCGAGGTTTTGATTTTCATATTCCACTTTTCGACTTAGAGAGCTCGGTGTGAGGTGATTTTTCGAAAGATTTTTAGGAAAATACTGGGGTAAGAATTACTAACTCGATTTTGGTTAAATTTTATTGTTGTTTTTGTCATTTAATTAGTGTAGTGTTTGGAGTTAGAAATTTGGGGAACTTCCTGGGCTAAAATTTGGGGATTTGGAAGGCGATTTGAGGACGGAATTCGAGTAATTATTGTATGGTTAGACTCGTTATTGAATGGGTGTTCGGATTTTATAATTTTGGTCAGGTTCTGAGACGCGAGCCCAGTTGACTTTTTGAGCTGACTTTTTATTTCTTTGTAAAGATCGAAATTTATTGCTCGAATTAGTTCCCTAAAGTTTATATTTATAGTATAAAGTTGTTTTGGCTAGATTCGAGCTGCTAGATAATCGAGGGAAAGCCTTACTGGTGGATTGATTTAGGATGATTTGAGGTAAGTGACTTGCTAACTTTGTGGGGGAGGGGGGATAATTGCTCCTTTGGATTGGTGTTGTTTGTGATAATTGTGTTGTGTGAAAGCCAGTGGCGGATTTAGATGGTAGTGTGCGAGTTCCCGGAAACCCAGTAGCTTTTGCACGATCTTTGTATATGTATTAAAAAATTCATTAAATATCTATAAATATTTGATTGTGTACCCAATTGATAATTTGAAATCGTTATAGAAACCCATAAACTTCAAAATATGAATTTGCCTCTGGTGAAAGCTGTGAACGCAAGGTGACGAGTGTGTACACGGGCTAAATGTGAAAATTATCGGTGGTTTTAGCTATTTAGATTCTTTGCATGCCTTAATTGAGTTATCATATTGTCACGCCCCAAATCGAGGGACATGACCGGCGCCTGATCGGGTAGCCCCAGTCAAGCGGACTTGGGTGCCTTTCTATCCCACGCGTTACCCCTGTATTGATTATTTCTCATGAACCGAATATCTTACCAATTATAACTGATTTCACAATGTACAAACATAACCATACGATTGATTCGTTAACAAGTTTACAGTTTTTACAATGCCCGACATAATATATACATAAGATTGGAATCCCACGGTTTACATGTCTACAGAGCCTCTAGGATACAAAAGGGAATACAATACTTGCCGGTAACAAGGCTCCAGCTATACCTTACAAAACCAAAATGAAGTCTAAAACAAAAGTGGCATGAGCCACGCAGGGCCCTGAGGAAGAAAGGGGCTCACCAAAACGAGCAGTGGAAAATGGAGGATACTACTGCCGACGAGCTGAAGTGCCTGCTACTGATCCACCTATAATCATAACACGAATGTAGCGTCCCCGACAAAAGGGACGTCAGTACACTGGAATTGTACTGGTATGTATGGACAGACTTTGTCCCAAGTGAACTCAAGCCATTAAACATGTAATCACGATGATAAGAGAAATAATAAATTACATCAAGAATTAATAAAGCAAGCCAACCATGTTTTCCATATTTTTCTTCGTTTCAAATAATTCTGAACACAAAGCACGAATTAAGATTAACAGGGAGAACGACAACCAGTCAATCACGTAAAACACAAGTAGTCAAACAAAGGGGCAATCAGTGCCCCACAGGGTTGCAAACTCTCCTGCTGTCTCCTTTCACAATTTCACATCAATGATTTTATATCAATTTCAATAGCGATTTCGATCGCTTTCCATCCTTATTACCTCGTCCACTCTTATTACCTCGTCCACCCTTATCACCCCAACCCACACCTTATTACTTCGTGTTGCATCGCGCAACCCGATCCCACCGTGCAGTTTCAAACACAACAATCACAAACAGCAAATAAGGCACTACACAAAATTACAACAAGTTCAAATAAGCAACTTACAATTCGGTTCATATTCTCAAATACTTTTTCAAAGTGATATCACAACTAAGTTATCATGTTTCCATATTCGAGAGTACCCACACAAGTATATTCAACAATTTGCCACAATTCAAGTGTTTCATCCCTTTCCACAAAAAATCATATATGCCACCACAACAATTGTTCTCAGTTCTTTACCAATTCTAATTTTCTTGTTATATTTCAATTCATATTTCATACCACACCACATGTAGTTCAACATCAATTGAATACCCAACAATAAAATCAAATAATTACATACAATCTCTCAAATTAACACATGCCAAAATAAATTTCACACATATTGGCGATTTTACAAGAATCAAAATTAGCTATACATACCTGGTGTCGGGTTTTCTTCCTTTAACCTCCTACTTTATGCTTACCCAATTTATCATATATTTGCCGACCTTGTTTTTTGCAGACTCTTACGTCTATTCACTTTCTTTTTACTAAAAATCAAGTTCAATAATCATGCATGAGTGTTAAATTCTATTTTCAAAAGTTATTATATGCAAACCTTTCTTTACCCATTTTAAAACTGGAAATCAGAGAAAATAGTTAGGGTTTTTACCATGTAAAGATTTGGAGAAGATGAATCTTTGCCCTAGGATTCTTTGGACTAAATGTTTGGAACAATTCTTAAAGATAATAGACTTATCTCTCTAAAACCCCTCTCTCCTCTCTCTAGTTGTAGTAATAAAATGTGAGAAAAATGAAGCTTGAAAGTGTTTTATTAAAGAAGGGGTCGGGTTAAAAATTTACAAAAATCTGGGCCGAGTCAATTCTGCGGTCGCATCTGTGATCGCAGAATCAACATGCGACCCGCAAAATGGACCGCAGAATTGCCTCATAATTGCATGTGTTATGTTACAGAATGCGACCAAAATGCGGTCCGCATTCTTGATCGCAGAATGCACCGCATATTTGACATCCAAAAATTCACGAGAAATTATGCGGTAGATCTGCGTCCGCAGATCTATTCTGCGATCGCATATCGACCGCATTTTCAACACCATTTTTGAAAATATTCTATTAAGCTCTGTAGTAGGAATGCGGTCCACATAACAGATCTGCGGTCGCATTCCTGACCGCAGAATCGACACTTTTTGGAAAAATTGTTTCTTTAAATTTTTGAAACTTAAATCACTACCAAGGGTCCGAACCGCGGACGCATTCTTAACAGATTATTCGGACCATGGCACCACAACTACTAGATTTTTAAGCACAAAAATTTTATGGGGCCTTACACATATCATGCTATATTTGTCATAATTAGTCTATTTTCACATGTCTTATATATCCTATCTCTTACTTGCTAATTGTTCTGTATGTTTAGTTGAAGTTATTATTTTCTTTATTCTGTATTCATTATTTAATTGTTGAACTTTTTACTTGAAGTTGTCATTCTTGAAATATCTTGTTGTTGAAAATGGTATTGAGTTACAAAGGCCATGATTTCTATTGCGACAAAGTGTTAAGTTGTGCCATATCATCCTGTTGAGTTATTCACTTCCGATTGTTATTGTTGAGACTTTGTGTGCATTGACTTCAGACGGACGGGCAGTCCGAGCGCACCATTCAGATATTATAGGATATGATACGCGCCTATGTTATTGACTATGGAGGGTCATGGGATCAGTTTCTACCGATTGCAGAGTTTGCCTACAACAACAAATAACAATCGAGCATTTAAATGGCTCCGTATGAGACTTTGTATTGGAGCGATGTAGATCTCCCCAGTTGGTTGGTTCGAGCCTAGTGAGGCTAGGCTATTGGGGATGATTTGGTCCAGGATACATTAGAGAAGGTGAAGGTGATTCAGGAGAGACTCTGTATAGCACATTAGTGACAGAAGAGTTATGCGGACAGGATGGTTCAAGATGTATCCTACATGGTTGGTAAGAAGGTCATTTTGAAGGTTTTACCCACAAAGGGTGTTATGGGATTCGGAAAAAAAGGGAAATTGAGTCTGCGGTTCATTGGGCCTTTGGAGGTACTTAGAAGGATTGGTGATGTGGCTTATGAGCTTGCTTTGCCACCCCGTTTGTCAGGCGTGCACCCAGTTTTTCATGTTTTTATGCTCCGGAAGTATATTGGAGACCCGTCCTATGTTCTGGATTTCAGTATGGTTTAGTTGGAGGGTGATTTGACTTATGATATAGAGCCAACAACCATTTTGGATCGTCAGGTTCGAAAGTTGAGGTTAAAGGATGCTGCTTCGGTAATGGTGCAGTAGAGAGGTTGGCCCATCGCTGAGGCTACCTGGGAGACCGAGCGGGAGATGCGGAGCAGATACCCTCACCTATTTGAGGCTTTAGGTATGTTTCTTGACTCGCTCGAGGACGAGCACTTATTTAAGTTGGGGAGGATGTAATGACCAGACTCGTTGTATCAGGAGTCACCGGTCTATTTTCCCTATTTCCTACTTCTTTATGCTTCATTATCAGTGTCTTGTGTCGAGTTGGGTTGGATTGATTTTACTAGGAAATGAGACACTTAGTCTCTTTAAGGAAGTCTTAGTTTGGAAAAAATCAACAAGATGTTGATTTATGCGTTAGAGGGCTCGAGTGTGATTTTCGGTGATTCGGTTAGCTTCAGGAAATGATTTGTGACTTAGGAGTATGATTGAAAGTGATTTTGGAGGTCAGTTGTAGAAATAGGCTTGAGTTGGCGAAGTTAGAATTTTGGCAAATTTTGGTTTATAGGTGAGATTTTGATCTGAGGGTCAGAATGGAATTTTGAGCGTTGTTGTAGCTTCGTTAAGTGATTTGGGATATGTGCGTAAAATTTCAGATCATTCGGAGGTGATTTGGTTGGGTATTTGATCGAATGCGTGTTCTGGAAGTTTTAGAAGAATTAAGCTTGAATTCAATGTAATTTGATGGTTTTAGTGTTGTTTGATATGTTTTAATGATTGGAACAAGTTTGAATGATGTTATAGGAGGTATTGGTGCTTTTGGTTGAGGTCTCGGGGGACTCGGGGTGATTTCGGATGGCTAACGGGAAGATTTGAACTTGTGAAAATCAAAATTCACTGCTACTTCTCGTATTTTTGCTTCTGCTGATTTCAGACCGCAGAAGCGGTCTCGGTGAGGCTGAAGGGGAGGCGCAGGTGCACAATTTTGGATTGGAAAGCTATTTTTGCAGAAGTGGACGAGGAGCTGCATCTGGGGTATCGCATATACAGTATTTGTATCACATAAGCGGAAGGCCAAAAGAAGGCCTAGGATCGCATGTGTGGATTGGGTACCATATATGTGGATCCGCAGAAGCGGGAATTCAACCGCAGCGCGGTTTTGGACTTTAGCGAATTTTCGCAGAAGTGAAATGTTGACCGCAGAAGCGATAATTTAACTGTAGAAGTGGTGATGTCTGGACATAAGGGTTTTAAAACATTTTTTTTGTATCGCGAGGTTAGTCATTTTCTACCATTGTTGAGCATTGTGAGAGCTTTTTGGGAGGAATTGAAGAGGGTTTCAAAGAGTAGTGATTGGAAGTAAGTCCTATGAACTAAAAACATGATCATTATGTGAAATTAACCTTGAAATTCATGGAAACTTGGATAAAATGGGAAGAACTAGGGCTTGAGTTTTTGAAATTTTAAATTGGGATTTGAAGGGCCATTTGAGCTCGTATTTGCGAGTTCTTGATATATATAGACTCGTGGCGAGATTAGGAACCCATTGATGTGAAAATTTCTAAGATTCAAAAATTGGGCTCGGGGCTCGGGTATTGCTAATTTTGAGATTTTTGGTATTTTTTTGTTTGTCTTCGATTGGGTATTATTTTTGTAGCATATTTTGACATATTCGTTGTGGTTTTGATTAGATTTGACGCTCGAGGAGATCGATTTGAGAGGCAAGGGCATATCGAGCTAGAGTTTGGCCAGCTTGAGGTGAGTAATGATTATAAATGATATCCTGAGGATTTGAAACCCCGAATTTGCACAACGTAGTGCTATGTTGTGGTAAGACACCCGCTGCATGATGAGCGTGGGGTCCAGTACTATTAGGTATTTGGGACTTTGTCCATCCCGATCGATGATTTTTTCTGTATTTTGACTGAGATTTAATTATTATCATTATGATTTGGGCTAGTTGTCATGTTGGCGCCTTAGACCTGTAGAACCCTTAGGGGCATTTTTACCGATTGACCTCACTTTACTTGTTAAAAACCATACCCTTAGTCATGTTTCTAACTATTTAATTCAATATGATCTGGTGTTTGAAATAGCTAATCCGAACTAAAAATAATATGTAGGCTGAGATCCCTATATTATACTAGTATGCCCGAGAGGCTGTGTTTATATTGACTGAGATGGGTTGAGAACCCAATGGTGAGGATGTTTTATATGTTAAGGATCGGGCTACACGCCGCAACAATTGTATATATATATATATATATATATATATATATATATGGATCGGGCTGCGCGCTGCAACAATGTAGCGCTTGGGTTGTAGGAGCCCCTCCGGAGTCTGTACACCCACAATGAGCGTAGTCGACTATTGTTATGGATCGGGCTATACGCCACAGCGATATAAGGATCGGGCTGCACGCCGCAATGGTATATTTATGATTCTGATTATTATGGAAAGTATATGAGTGAGTACTGAGGCAAAGTAATAAATAAACGAACAATATACCCGATGAGTGAATTTTATACTTGATTAATCTTGTTTAGCTACCTTCTCCACTTGGTTTTAAGGAATTTCACCCAACTTCTTCATTATTTGTTGTTTAAATGTTCCTACTGCATTAATGTAGAATTACTTAGTGCTTTTACGCGATTTCATACTATCAGTCATTTTTTATTTTTATTACTCACTGGGTCGGAGTAATCACATTACTCCATACACTATGTGTGCAGATCCAAGTGTTCTTGTGGCGTAGTTCGAGCTATTCTGCAGTTCAGATTTCACCAGAGTTATCGAGGTAGCTCCATGGCATACCCAGACCCGATTTCTCCCTCTATCTTTTTTTATCTTTCCGCATTCTTAGATTGTTCTTGTATTAGACTACTCAACTCATGTACTAGATGATTTTGACACGTTACACCGGATCCGTGGGCTTTTGTAGAGATTATTGTTATGGCTTCCACACATTTCGTCTTTATCTCAGACTTCTATTCACATCAGCTTGGTAATTTAATCCTGTTAATCAACATTGAATTTTTAATAAAAAGGGATTGAGTGTTGGATTGGTCGAGCTTGCTTAGCATTGTGTTGGGCGCCATCACGATCGGGGTTGGGTTCGTGAAATTTAGCATGCTGTAATTTCCTTTCTCCTATTCTGAATCAATGTATGATGACCTGTGAATCCTTAATCCCCCCGAATGTGTTTAATACCTATCATTTATTTGGGGCATGACATCAGCGAATGTTGATGAACATGACCCAAACTTGGTCCTCTTAGGATCATAACCTCCATGTTACCTTTATATGTTTTGTGATCTGTTTAATTTACAAGCATGACAACACTCCCTATTGCTGTGCATGCACAGAATTAACTCTTGCCTAAGTATATAGGCTCCTTGTAATGGATTCCCAATTCCCTGCCCCCCTTTGATGTGAAATTATCAACTCTTTCAAGTATTAATGGTTGTCTCCCATCCCCCTTTTCCCTCTCATTTATTCCCTCGGCTCTTAGAACTCAGTTTTTGCACTTTTCACTCTCTTCTTAGGCTTAAGTTCTGCCCTCTTCATGGGATCCTTGTCTTGGGACCTATAAGCTCCCTCCGAACTTGGACACATAAGAGCTGGAATTTCCACACTACACTTGTCCTCTGGTTATGTGTCTTGGGCGTGAGCACTGCCCGGATCCTATTGAGGACCTTAGGGAACTCTGACACACTCAATCCTGAGAGAGGTCTGAAATCAGTGGCATTTAAAGTGGTTTGGTACATAACTCATAAAGGAAGTCAGGAATCCAACCTCCTCTGATTGTCATTATAATTTTTTTTAAATTATCTTTTGATGTAATTCACTACTATGTCTGTAATTCTGTAATAACACTGGGGATGGCTAGTAAAAGGGATTGGGAATTATGCATGCTGGAGGATAGAAATCATGTCTATATGACTTAAGGTTCTACATGTTAATTCTACAATTTATATATCATGTCTATAGGACTTATGATTCTGCATGTTTAATTCTGCAATTTAAATATCATATCTATAGGACTTATGACTCTACATGTTTAATTTTGCAATTTAGATATCATATCTATAGAACTTAAGGTTTTGCATGTTAATTTTTAATTTAGATATCATGTCTATAGGAACTCAAAAACTGGCTACAATAGAAAATTTGTTTATAAGATCTATCATTTTAGATTATGCATGTTCAATTCTGCATTTTAGATACCATTTTCTTAGGATCTAAATGGCTAAAATCAGATATCATGTCCATAAGGTTAAAATCAATACCCCTTTGTAGAAATCATGCCTAGAGGGATAAAAATGAGCAACACTAGATATCCTGTCTATAGTGTCAAAAATCGTCAAAAAATCAATTCGATCTGAATCGGTTGTTCCTTTTTATATTCGTGGTTTAGAAGGCATGCCTATAAGATTTACAAAATCGTTCGTTAATACTGCACCGCTTTTCTATACTTCTGAATTAGTAATCCTGTTCATAGGATTATGCTCAAACACCTAGGCAAGCCTTAGGTTATAACAACCTTAAAAACTGATTTCGCCTTGTTAATTAGTCACTAACGCAAACAATAGGCAAGCCTGATTCATACTTCCTATCTGAGTCATGTATCAAACTAGTCTGCTTCGATAATTAAATTCCCTCGTCCTTAGTATTTTTAATCAGACCTAAAAAGTATGTGCAAGTCATGCTATTTATGTATTTTGTTTTGAGGAGGTATATATAAGCCTTTATCTATTTACATGCTTCCCCTTTATATGCCATATTATATGTTTCATATGCCGCCTTAGACTTTTACCTTTTGAAACTAAAATCAACCCAATATTCCCCCCTTTAGGAATAATAGTCCTGAATGCCTCCGGGACTAATAGGAATGGGGCGGGTAATAGCATGCAATAGTGGTCGAGATCAATCTGCGCTTTAGCACCTTAAACGGGGTGGAAAAGGGTAGATATGGATATGATGACCGGTGTGATACTACCACGTGTAGCCTCTCTTTTGAGGAGTGATTACCGGGTATTGCATTGATGCAGTCCATATTACATATAAACCTAGGGCCCCCTTCCTTTACTTCCATTTTCTTTTAAATAAGCATTGCAATTCCTATTTAAAATTAGCTCTTTCAATTGCTCTTTCAAACTGTGTTTACTTTCAAACCATTGTATATTAAAATCCCCTCTTATTTAAGCCTTATCTGCTTATATGTTAATTGCACCCAAAATTCACAATAACTATCTGGCCGGAAACCACACTAGTGGATCCTGCGGGGTGCCTAACACCTTCTCTTAGAATAATTTCAAGCCCTTACTCTATCTCTAGTTATTCAAATGGAACTTATAATTGAACCCCATTGGTGTCCTAATGCACCATAACTCATTAGGTGACGACTCTTCAAATGTTAAACCCAGTTCCCAAAAAAGGAATGAGTTGTCTCTCCAAATGTCATAAACCAGATTTCTGTAAAGAAAAAAAGGGGCACGACAACATGGAGACTTTGCTGGGGATATTTAGGATTTTACCATTTCAAACTATCATTGTGAATTTATGCTTCTTTATTTTCAATTACTTGTTTAATTCCTTTAAGCATTCAATCCTTTATTTTTATTCAATTGCAAAATTGTCTTGTCTTTTTTGTTTCTTCCCTTTATTACTGCTTTAAATTATGAAACTGTTGTATTTATTGCTTTCTTAACATGCAAATACGTGACAACATCCTTTTAATTATTGCATAATCATGTTGAACATCATATGTCACTCGTGCCAAATAAATATCATAGCAATGCTTATAATGATTGGTTGCGATGTTCCTATATTATCACCCCCTAAATCTGGTAAAGGCATATTTGCAATAAAATTAGTCGATTAACAGTGTAGTCGACGATTCTGTATCTTTCCCCCTTGAGTTATCCGCTCAAAGGTACTAGTTTAAGACCCCATAGAAACTTTACTCTGTTAAACTATGCATGCATTATGGTCAAACCTAGTTGGGTCAGTTATGTTGTTCACATAATGATCATTTAAGAAAAACTTGTCCAAAGTCCACTAATTTTCCCTAAACCCAAACGGACATCACCACATTATATGTATTTATTTGGAGAACTAAATGCTTTATGAAAATTATTGATATTAAATAGTTGATTCCGATGGGGGTAAGGGCCTAACCTTATTTGTCTTGCAGAAATATGAGGCATGAAGTCCCTAGATTCGGCATGGTCACCAACATCCACCCAAATTTGCTAAGCTGATGGAAAGATCTTTACTATAGTGATCAAACTCTTGTACGGAATAATTTGGGAAACCTACCTTCTCTACTGGAAATCCAACCCAACAACATGATCATAGAAGTTGATACTTTGTTCGGGGATTGTGAGAGGTCCATGTTTCACTTCGGGGACATTGAAATGACACCCTTGGTAGAAGAGATAGGAGGATTGGCCGGTATAGCATGGGAGACTCCGAGTTTGTTAATGCGTGAGAACCGTAAGGGTAGATGTTTCCTCAAAATGATTGGTCTCAAGAAGAATCTAGAGCTGACATGTCTGAAAGAGTCCTATGTCCCCTTTGACTATTTGTGTGACAGGTACGGTCACATCAAATCCTACCTTTCCTATCCTAACGAGTTTGCCATCGTATCATTAGGGCATGTTCATCGAAGGGTCTTTATATTCATGTTTTGTTTTTCGGGATTGATCATGTTTCCAATGAAGAAAGCAAGAATCCACACCATATTAGCTATGGTAACTAAGACCTTAATGGAAGGAATTGGCGGGCAACCATTCAGCATTGTGCCCATGATCATTGCAGAAATATACCGAGCCCTAGAGAGGGTGTCAATACAGATCCAAACACTTCAAAAGATGCAATTTACTACTTTGACTTTGGCTCATGGAGCATCTCCAAAAGGGTGAATACCGACAAGAAATTCAACGAAGGGACTAGGATGATCATATCGCTTTTCATCATCCGAAGCAAATTAATTACATGGCCAATATGTTCGCCCAATCGAATAATGCTAGAGAATGGGTCGAGCTCTTCGAAAATCTAACTGTGGACTAGGTACAATGGAAGTTCGAGTGGTTTACGATCGAGGAGTTCATCGCCTGATCTAGAGATGCAACTTTCCTAATATTGATCGGCCTGAGAAGAACATACCTTTACGTCACTCTCCGGGATATGAGGAAAGTTGTTAGGAAGAAGGCTGTACCGAAGGTCGACAAGATGAGTCACTTTCCGACTGACTTCCAGGATGATGATAGTCCTTACAAGTGCCAAGCTCAGTGTATATGGAACTGCAAGATCGTCATGGGGAGGAATACTATCGAGCCAGATAGATACCATGCTGGTTGTGCTCCCAACTATAATGGTTGGAGCATAATAATGATGGTTTGGGTCAGTCTGGGTTTGTTTGAGGTCACGGGATCATAGATGAAAAAGCTGAGGCACAGGTCAAATACAACCAACTGTACAAGAGGATCCGGGAGTGCAAAAGCGAACACCGGAGATATAAGAAGCCAATCAGATGTTAATTGAGGAGTGGAAGGACATGGTTGTCAGTGCCAACAAGCAACTGGGATACTTGGAGCGAGGCATATTGGAGTTGGAGAAAACGTTTCTCAAAAGGGTCGAAGACTACCAAAATGGTGAAGGAAACGAAGGCGGACATCTAGCCAGAGCCGGCCTATTGCTAGGACTTCGCGAGTTGGGAAATTTGTTCGATGGAGCCGGGTATGCCGAATCTGGGAAAGGTCCTTCTGGGACCAAATAGATAGGAGTTTTCTTCTTTTTGCTTTATTAAATGTAATAAGGTCAATGGCCATTAGTGACTTTTATTTCCTGCCCGTTTAGTGTCGTTTTTGGATTCTTCTATTTTTATCAGTAAAATGAGGCATTTAGCATTTTAAGTTCTCTAAATCTATTTGTCACTAGGCTTACCTCATACACAATGAGGTTCCCAAAATTAGGGCACGCTTTACATTCCTGCACTACATGTTTAAATATTGCAATATTTTTATGATCCTCACTAACTTGTTACTTTTTTGTTTATTATTCCCCCTCCCCAAAGGTTAGTTCATGAACTCTAGCAACATCATCCTATTTCACAAGATCTAGGGGCCCTCCACCTACTCCTCCTCTTAGTCCTGTCAAAAAAAGAACAAAGGGAAGATGAAAGATTTGAATAACACCATAAAGGAGAACTCAACTAAATGGGTAGAGGTCACTCATGGTCATGTTACTCAGGCTTCTAAGTAAAATTCATCCCAACTCGAACAAAAGCTATTGAAATTCCAAGAAAAACTTGATCAAGTCCGGAATCTGGAAAATCGATCATTTCCCTCACCACTCAAGATCCTGAATGCTCAGAACCCTACACCTCCAAGAAATATCCTAAAGTGATTCACGTCCAAACAATGATCGTAGTCAATATAATCCGGTCAATTAAGTCGAGAGTCGATCCCACAGGGAATTAACCTATCAACTACAACTTTCAAAACCCAATAACACTTCTGAAGCAGCTTCCCAAACTTTTGAATATATTTTTGTGGATGTTTTCTAATAACTAACTTTTGCAAGAAATTAAAGACTTGAAGGAAAGAATTGAATAAGATGCAAAGAATGAAGAGAAAGACTAAGGTATTGATTTTCCCTATTGATGGAATCCCTTCTGTTTATGCTCATACAAATTGTCAATAATATTCTATCAATCATGAACGCTATTTTTACTGTAATTCTCTCCCGAGAAACTACAATAATTTACTAGTGCACTCTCCCGAGCTACCCTAGCTAGCTTTAATTTGAATGATTCACTTTAGATTGCACCCAACATTTCGTTATTCCTAACCCTACCTTTACACCTACAATTATAGATTCCTCTAATAATCTAGGTGTGGTGTTGTTCAACAATTTACCTAAATATACACTCTTTTCCAAGTTATGCACACTAAATAGGCACAGGTAATTGGGGATCCTACCAATTAACTACAACAAGAACGAAGTTGAACAAATAGAAATCTAGCTAACAATTTGTAATCACATAACCCAGAAGTTCATCACTCAATAGGTTCCATCAAAACCTTAGATAAAGAATTAGCTACTCATAATCAAAGAAACAAGATAGATAATTGAATTCATAATCAAAGATTCAATGTAAAAGAAAGAAAGATGTTGAGAGAGTTCTCTCTTACTAGTTTTCTTGCAAAAGTAATGAATAATACAATACTTGCCTCTCTTGGGCGAATCCTATACTTATATAGAGGGTTTAGGTTACAAAAATTTCATCTTGACAAGTTTGACCCTAAAACTGTTGGCCTCGCCCGCGGTTCGTCCACGTTCGCGGATGGACCGCGGAAATCAACTTCTCTGAATCTCTGAGATTCCGCAAGCCCTTTCAATCGCGGTCCGTCCGCGGTCCGACCGTGTTTGCGGTTTATCACCCTGTTCCGTTTGGAATTTGGAAAAACTCAAAACATGAAGTTGTATCCCTTTGTGTTAGCTTTCCAACCATATATTATGGAGCCAAAACGGAGTTCTGAGTAAAATGTTATGTCCAATTTACTAGACAGTGCGCAATATGCCTCATCGAGTCTTCAGTTGTACTAAACTATCAAATTTGACCCCCTAACATGATCTAGGCTTAGTTCCTTGAGCTTTTGCTCAGACTTCAAAGCTCCAAATCACTTAAATTCATGCCATAACATCTATATAGCTCGGAATCACACTTTCACGACTATTTTCAGCATAATTTCTTGACTTGTACTACACTTTGGCCTTTTTCACCATCTTTTGACTCCAAAACTTGCTCTTTTAGTCTTCATTAGCTCATGTATACCTATAACACACTAAAAACACTAATAAGAGCATTTTTTCATCATAAACAATATCAAAACAATAATAAAGTGTGATTATTTAGGGCATAAATATAGTCAAATTCACCTATTATCAACACCTCACACTTAAACCTTTGCCGTCCTCGAGCAACCTTAATCACACTTTAGGCCAATTTTTATTAATGTCACCCCCAAAATATATCACAAAAGCTATCATTCATGGTTAACCTAAGACATGCACAATCCTTACCTAACCGTAAACTCAAATGCCGACACATTATTGCTTACTCTAGTTATTATCACAGACTTGCTAATTTACCTTTTTCTTCCTGAGTTACATGCCGTCACACAATTTATTGAGAGAAGTTCCAACACATAAACAATTTAGAACGTGGAACTTATAGATATAGGAAAATTCACTCACTCTCAACAAAGAACATTCATATGTATACAGATACACCATAGGCTTGCCCCTAGTGTAATACTCCACTAATCGAGTTATTCAATCACAGATCAAGAGGTCTTCAAGGGTTGTAATGTTGGCTAAGGGACTGGTAGGATACTTTTGGTTATAGTGGCTAACCTCCCTAAGCACTTTATTTCTTTTTCACTACTTCCCTTTTTAGGCTTTTTCATTATGTCTTCCCCAAACATTCCTTCACCTTTCATTTGCTTTTAATCCCCAATTTTCTGTTGGTGCAACTGGCTTTCTTATTTTACATATATACATTGATTTTTTGATTTTTTTAGAATGAATATTGCTTTGTAGTATTCACAGTATTTTGCCAGTTCACCATTTTTCCACCATTCATTCTTGATTTTCCCTTTTTCAACTTTCCTTCACCCCACACTTTGACTTTTGCATATTCATTACAACGCATGTGCTTCTAGGAGGTAAAGTGGAACAATATATGATATAGATTTTCATGAACATTCAAGGGTTATCAAAGAATAGGCTTTAGGCTCAAAGGGGTTAACTAGGATACTATGTACAGGTGAATTCACAGTTTATTGTTTTAAAGGGTTACACAAAGAAATGCCTTTATCATCTCTATAACCAAACAACTTCTATTTCGCTTTGCAAACACACAGGGCAAGTTCTAGGTATCATGTAAAACATATAATGTAAGTAAAATCTCACACACACTTAGCATGCAACTCATTTAGAATCGGGTTTATCTACAAAGTCCTATCAATGTTCAAGCAAGCTGTATTGTGCAATTTAAGGCATATCCTAGAATCTACAGTCAAGCTTAGATAATACACTCTCAAGTTCATTTTAGTTTTGCTAATGTGCATACTTGGTGTTACATGTTAACCTTTGCCCTCTAATCCTGAAAAAAGAAAAAGCTACCTAACTCGGTTCAATAAAAACCCTTGGAAAAGAACCGTGGTCAAAAGAAAAACCAAAGGGGAAGTGATACACTACCTAGAAAAAAGAAAATAAAAGAAAGAAAAATTCCCACGTGGACTACTTCCTTCAAGAGTACTTGTCCAAATAGTCCGTCATCAGGAAGAGTCCTCTACTCATATTTTTGGATTTTTCAATTTTTTGATTTTTTCGGGTTTTGATTCCGACTTAGACCCTTAATAAACCCGCTGCCAAGTGTCTATCATCGGGCCAAGCCATCTAATATAATTTAAAACTATAACTACTATGTACAATATACAATACAAGATAAGTCTCCCACCCCACACTTAAGATATGACATGTCTTCATGGCATAATAATCAATGTACAGCACAAAAGAGTGAGAAAACTTACCCGGGACCTACCCCGTGTCTAGCAACTTTATCACTTTCTTTTTCACCATATCTTTCATATTCGGGTTCAGCGTTCTTTTGCCTTTCCTGGAGGGTTTGTGTCCCTCTTCCAGGAGAATCTTGTGCATGCAGTATGCGGGGCTGATCCCTTTATGTCTGCCATGGTCCAACCAATGGCGGTTTTACATTCCTTGAGTACCTGTATAAGATTTTGAGCCTTCACATCTAGCAAAACAGATGAGATAATAACAGGTAAAGTGGAGTTAGGGCCTAGATATGCATACCTGAGATGAGCTGGTAGTAGTTTAAGCTCCAGCTTTGGTGGCTCTTCAAGGATGATTTTGCTGGAGGGGTCTCTCTTTTCTCTAAATGTAGAGGTTCAAACTCAAACTCTTTATCCCAAAACCCCTTACCTTCAAAGATAGTACCCACTCTGCCAGGCTTTCACCGTTTACTTCTTCTAAGTTCATCAGGCATGCCTGAAGTGGATCTTCAACTGACAATTCTGGCATCATCTGTTTCCACTATCACATCTACCACATCAATGAGAGAGCAATTCGCGAACTCACTAGGGCGCCTCATGGATTTTTGCACATTGAATATGATCTCCTCATCATTCAACCTCATCTTGAGTTCCCCAGTCTCACAATCAATCAATGCTCTACCTGTGGCTAGGAATGGTCTTCCTAAGATTATAGGATTTTCTTCATCCACCTTGCAATCAAGAATAACAAAATCGGCGGGAAACACAAACTTCCCCACCAGGATAAGAACATCATGTTATGGTGGAGGTGGATGATACCCCTGCTGCTGATTGCTGAAATTCTGAGGTCTAGGATATGGAGCCATGTTGTTTGGTGGCCTCATACCTGCTGCATTATACTATGGTTAAGGAGGTCTGTACTGCTGTGGAGCCTGCTGACCCCAACTCTGGTTATCTTGTCTCCGCCCTCCATAATTTACCACATAGTTCATGTCTTCATGCTGGTGATGATGTTCTTGGTCTGCAGCCCATGGATTACCTATGGGTTGGCTAATGCAAGATGTGCATAAACCACCATCGGTAGTATCTACAATGTGAACTTGCTGCTTGACCCCTGATTCTTCCACCTTTTTCGTCAGGATGCTCATTTGTGTCAATAAAGTAGCCACGTTCTCCTCCATAGTGTTGGAAGGATTCCGATGTACAGAATGTACCATTGGAGTGATAAGAGCATTCTTGGTCGTCCACCTGGAGTTTTGAGCCATCTTGTCAAGCAAATTTTGGCCTTCTCTCCAAGTCTTGCTCAAAAAAGCCCCACCTGCTGAGGCATCTACTGTATTCTTCATACTGTCTGAAAGCCCCATGTAGAATCTTTGACCCAACATCTGCTCGGGAACCCCATGGTGAGGACACATAACAAGCATACCTTTGAATCTGCCCCAAGTTTCATGTAATGTTTCCATTGGTTTCTGCTTGAAGCTCACGATCTCATCAATTTACTGAGCTGTCTTGTTAGGTGGATGAAACTTGTTGTGGAATTGCTTGACTAACTCATCCCATGTCACAATAGAGTTTATGGGGAGTGAGTTTAGCCGTACCTGTGCAACCCTTGTAACTGAGAACGGAAATAGTAATAATCTGATGACTTCCGGTGTCACGTTTGGTTGCCTCCGCGTCTTGCATATTGAGAGAAAATTCTTCAGGTGATGTTGTAGATCTTCAACCTAAGTCCCAAAGAATAATCCTTTGTTTTGCAATAAGTGTTGCATGTTGGTTGTAATCTGGAAAGACTCAGCTTGAATCGCCGGCACAATAATGGCAGTTGCCAAATTATCCGTTGTTGGTTGTGCCCGGTCATATAGTGCACCTTCCTGCGCCTCCTGCGCCTCATGTGCGTTCAACCCAACTTGCTGGTTTGGTTCGTTCACGTCACCAATGTCGAAATCTAGTTTAATTGGTTGCTGAGATTGCTGAAGTTGTTTGATTACCCTGTTACATGCCCGGAAGTTTGCTCTGGGTCTGAGAGTCCTTCAATTAGTTCTCCAGTCCTTGCAGATTTCCTAGGCATGCATCTGAGTACCCAATTCAACAACAGTCAAAAATTTCAATGTAAAGTGTAGAAAAAACCTGAATACACAAGAATTTTGTAGTTTTGTCAATGGCAATTGATAATTCCATTAATTCCACGGCAACAGAGCCAAAATTGATTCACGTCCAAACAACGGTCGTAGTCAATATAATCCGGTCAATTAAGTCCAGAGTCGATCCCACAGAGAATTAACCTATCAACTGCAACTTCCAAACCCAATAACACTTCTGAAGTAGCTTCCCAAACTTTTGAATATATTTTTGTGGATGTTTTCTAATAACTAACTTTTGCAAGAAATTAAAGACTTGAAGGAAAGAATTGAATAAGATGTAAAGAATGAAGAGAAAGACTAAGGTATTGATTTCCCCTATTGATGGAATCCCTTCTGTTTATGCGCATACAAATTGTCAATAATATTCTATCAATCATGAACGCTATTTCTATCATAATTCTCTCCCAAGCAACTATAATAATTTACTAGTGCACTCTCCCGAGCTACCCTAGCTAGCTTTAATTTGAATGATTCACTTTAGATTGCACCCAAGGTTTCGTTATTCCTAACCCCACCTTTACGCCTACAATTATAGATTCTTCCAATAATCTAGGTGTGTTGTTCAACAATTTACCTAAATATGCACTCTTTTCCAAGTTATGAACACTAAATAGGCACAAATAATTGGGGATCCTACCAATTAACTACAACAAGAACGAAGTTGAACAAATGGAAATCTAGCTAACAATTTGTAATCACATAACCCAGAAGTTCATCACTCAATAGGTTCCATCAAAACCTTATATAAAGAATTAGCTACTCATAATCAAAGAAACAAGATATATAATTGAATTCATAATCAAAGATTCATTGTAAAGGAAAGAAAGATGTTGAGAGAGTTCTCTCTTACTAGTTTTCTTGCAAAAGTAATGAATAATACAATACTTGCCTCTCTTGGGCGAATCCTATATTTATATAGAGGGTTTAGGTTACAAAAATTGCATCTTGAGAAGTTTGAACCTAAAAATTTTGTCCTTGCCTGCGGTCCGTCCGCGTTCGCGAATGGACCGCGGAAAATCCACTTCTCTGAATCTCTGAGATTTCATAAGCCCTTTCAACCGCGGTCCATCCGCAGTCTGACCGCGGTCGCGGTTTATCACTCTGTTTCGTTTGGAATTTGGACAACCGCAAAACATAAAAGTTGTATCCCTTTGCGTTAGCTTTCCAACCCTATATTATGGAGCCAAAACGGAGTTTTGAGCAAATAGTTATGTCTAATTTACTAGACAGTGTGCAATATGCCTCATCGAGTATTCGTTCGTACTAAACTATCAAATTTGACTCCCGAACACGATCCCGGCTTAATTCCTTGAGCTTTTACTTAGAATTCAAAGCTCCAAACCACTTAAATTCATGCCATAACATCTATATAGCTCGGAATCACACCTTCCCGACTATTTTTAGCATAATTTCTTGACTTGTACCACACTTTGGCCCTTTTCACCATCTTTTGACTCCAAAACTTGCTCTTTTAGTCTTCATTAGCTCATGTGTACCTATAACACACTAAAAACACTAATAAAAGCATTTTGTCATCATAAATAATATCATAACAACAATAAAGTGTGATTATTTAGGGCATAAATATAGTCAAATTCACCTATTATCACAAAGCAACAAGACCATTACTGCAACACCTACCGTACCTCAAAAAACACCTCATTGCTTATCCCAGAACTCCAAAACTCCACAAATGACCACTGTCACACCCACCATAACACCCCCGTCTATGTGGAGACTATGTCACACTCCACCTAACCTATCTCAAGCACACTCGAGTATGATGATAAGGACTTACTCATCAGGAACCTAGCTGAAGAACTTAAGAAATTGACTAGTCGAATTCAAGGCGTTGAAGGATGTAAGGGAATTGAAGGGGTGAACTACGAAGATCTTTGCATACAACCCGATGTTGAAATGACAAACCTCCTATGTTCGGGATGTCTGATGGTATAGGGGATCCAAAGGTCCATATGAGAACATATTATGACAAGTTGGTTGGGGTAGGAAAAGACGAGAGAATCTGCTTGAAGCTTTTTATGAGAAACTTAAAAGGAGATGCTATGTCTTGGTATATTAGCCAAGATCCGAAGGAGTGGTCGAACTGGGTAGGAATGGCGTCCGACTTTATGGACAAGTTCAGCTTTAACACGAAGAACGCGTTGGATGTGTTCTATATTCAAAATCTAAAGAAGAAGCCCACAAAAATATTTTGCGAATATGATACTCGCTGGAGGTCCGAAGCTGCTAAGGTTATACCTTCCATAAAGTAAGAACAAATGAACAAATTCTTTGTCTAGGCTCAATACCCACAATATTATGAAAGGCTAATGATGATCGAGAGCCACAAATTTTCTAACATTATCAAGCTGGGAGAATAGATAGAATAGGCCTTCAAAAACGGTATGGTTACAAACTTCGAGGCCTTGCAAGCTACAAATAAGGCCGTATAGTCAGGTGGGGTGTCCAAGAAAAGGGACGTAGGAGCCGTAATGGTGGTACATAGAACCAAATCTCCCATCAAATACCAAACCTACCCAATTCCTCCACTCACATATCAGCCTACTCCAAACTACCAAGCACCCTCACCCTCTTACCAAACTCCACCACCTACTTATCAATCACCTCTACCTCCTACATATCAAGCTACTTCACCTAGATATTCCCAACCCCCACATGTTTACCAAGCTTACAATGCTCAACCATCCCACTATCAATCCCCTCCTACATGCCAAAACTTCCCTAGACCTCGACCAAACTTTGACCGAAGGCCTCCAAAACAATATACAGCTATTGATGAACCTATTGAATATTTGTATGAAAGACTAAAAGTTGTTGGTTATGTCACCTCCATCCCCGCCACAACTCTTGAGAACCTTCTCAGTGGGTTAATCCAAACAAATCCTGTGCATACCATTCCAGAATGAAAGGACACACCATTGATGAATGTTATTCTCTAAAAGATAAGATCTAGACTTTAATTGATAATAAGATTATTGTGGCAAATGAACCTACTCCAAATGTCCGAAATAATCCTCTACCAGACCATAAGGGCGGAGGCATTCATATGATTAAAATAGAGAATGATAGGGATCCCGAGGGATCGAGCAGTTTGATCACAGAAGGTAATGACCCAAAAAAGGCAATAGTTACTCTTAATCCAATCGAGGTCCAGATTCAGCCCTTTAGGGACGCCGAGGTAAATATGTCCGTGCCAATTGAGTTTGAAGCAACGTCCTCTGTAAAGAAACTAGCACAAATTGAGGTCGAACTCGTGTCTCCAGCAAATGCACCCCTACTATTTGAAGTTGCAGTTTTACTACCCAAGGCACATGCTCTGTTAGGAGTAAAGGTATCCACGCCGATTCCAGTAGTAATTTTGACCATAACATCATTCCATACAAAGGTTATACCATGGGACTATACAGCCAAGGAAAGAAAGAAAGGCAAGGTTAGGTTCGAAGAGACTATTGCGGCACAAGGTATGATGAGAACTAGTAGAGTTTATACCCTGGAACATCTAGCTGAGTCGAGCAAGCATGCCTTTAACCGGCCACACATCATTAAAATCGTTCCAGATGATCTATGGAGAAGGATACAAGTGAAGGAATACTCCGTCACCGACCAGTTGAACAAAAAGCCGGTGCAAATTTCCATCTTGATTTGGTACAAAATGCTGAGGCACAGAAGAATGCTCTGTTGAGGGTGCTGAGTGAAGCATACGTGCCAAGCAACATCACCGACGGAGAAATGGCTAACATAGTAGGACAAGTATTGGAAAGTCATAAGATCACTTTTCATGTAGATGAGCTGCCACCTGAAGGGTTGGGTCACAACAAGGCATTACACATCCTCGTGTAATGCGAAGAGTATTTTATCACCAGAATCCTGAACGATAGAGGGTCCAGCCTCAACATTTGTCCGCTCGTAACACTCAGGACGTTGGGTAAGGGACTGCATGAAATAAAGGATGAAGCTATCAATGTGAAAGCTTTCAACGACTTCCAAAGGTCCACCATTGGGGAGATTAGCATGTGTTTGCAAATAGGGACAACTTGGTTCGATATTGATTTCAAGTAATAGACGTGCCGACATCTTACTATCTGCTATTGGGATGGATATGGATCCATGCTGTTGGGGCCTTAGCATCAACACTGCATAAGGCGGTAAAATTTGAATGGAATCACCAAGAAGTAATCATCCACGGTGATGGCAGCAATGCTATATACAGTCATCAGACCATTCCTACAATAGGGGAAAAGAAAGTTAGGTGGGGAGACCTATCACCACATCGAGCGAGTCAATAATGTTGACAAAGATAAATGGTGGGACAACAAAATCGAGAGTATATTGAACTAGAGTGGTACGAACCTGGCAAAGGGCTTGGCAAGAACCTCTAAAGAATCACTAAGCCCATAAAACTCAAGAAATATGGCACCGCTTTCGATTTAGGATATGAGTATACTTGGAAAGAATTCAACAACTGGTCGCCACCATGGCGTGGTCCGTACTACCCACTAGAACAACCAATACTACTTTTGGAGCAGACTTTGCAATATGTCGACATTGTTTATGGGATAGACAAGGAGGAGGCACTTGCTGCAGTGAAGAACTTTTCTTAGGAGACAATGACAAGGATTGTTGTGTTTTATTCGAGGAGGAAGGGGAGGAAGGTCCTTCCATATAAGCCGTGAGTGGAGGAACATACCTCATGTCACGACCCGGATTTTTCCCCCAATATCGGGATCGTGATGGCGCCTACTCGTGGTAGCTAGGCAAGCCACTGTATTCGTACTATCATGTTTTTAACACAATTTTAATTAAATAAATGCGGAATACTTTATCGAAATGGAAATAACTAATTACAAAGTGAAAATCATACTGAAATCCTCTACCCAAGACGTGGAGTCACCAACTCACAAACTACTATGGAATACTACACATAAAAGTCCGAAAGAAATATAACACAATTCTGTTTGTCTCGGAACAAAGAGACTCCAGCTAGTAACATAAATAAAGAGAGAGACGACGGGCCTGCCGACGTCCGCAAGCTACCTCGGTCTCGAATATGATCAACTCCCACGCAATCTATTTACTGCTGCTGCTGCTCCTGATCGTAACCTGGACCTGTGCAAAAACGCACAGAAGTGTAGCATCAGCACAACCGACCCCATGTGCTGGTAAGTGCCTGGCCTATCCCGGCGAAGTAGTGACAAGCCTAGGACCAGACACTCACATAAACCTGTGCAATTTAATATATATATGTGTACCACAAAATAACAAGAAATAATCAAGTATTAACACAATAAGGAATATCTCAAAGAATTCAACAATTAACCACAGTTAATAATTTCACAAGGAAAAACAAAGTATAATGTAAACACAAGTAATATCAATTCAAGAAATAGCAAGCGGTTGCACGGCATCACCCTTCGTGCTTTTACTCTCATCCTCACCAAATAAACAAATAAAGTACACGGCATCACCCTTCGTGCTTTTACTCTCATCCTCACATCCATAGTACGGCATGATCCTTCGTACATGGTTCAATAACCAGGGCACGTCATGATCCTTCGTGCATAATCAATAAATAAACATGGCACGGCATTAACCTTCGTGCATAAATAAATAAACATGGCACGACATCACCCTTCGTGCATTATCACTCTTCCTCACCCAAATAACAATCACAGTTAAGGGCAAAGAAAGAAACAGCAATTCATAAACCGTCCCATCAAGGGCAATCAATAATTATCTTCACAACAAGTCCCAACAAGGGAGAACAATAACAATTCATCCGTAATATATCTCAAAATAATCATTTTTCAACGACTCACGGTCATACTAGACGCCAGTGTATGGATGCTCGTCACCACAGCCCATACACCGCACTCGATCACATAACACATAACACATAATCCTATTCCCTCGAGCTAGGATAGAACAAACACTTACCTCGAATGCTTATGAACAATTCAATCCGTGGAAATGTCTTTTTCTTTCAACTTTGGCTCCAATCCAATCGTATCTATACACAATTGATTTAATATCATCAATACTACTCAACAAACTAATTCTTAAGACCAAATACAACTTTTACAACATTCTGCCCGGAATAGTGAATTTCAACCCCGGGCCCACATGGTCGGAATTCGGGGTTAGGACCAAAATCCGGTTACCCATCCCCCACGAGTTCATGTATATCATTTGTTCCAAAATCGGACCTCAATTCGAGGTCCAATTCCCCAATTTATGAAAAACCCTATTTTCTAACAAAAACAAGAATTCTACCATGAAAATCATTGATTTCTTATGAAAAACATGTTTAATGATGTTAGGAATTGAAAGAATTAAGTAAAAAAGTGACTAACAATCGTTTTGATGAAGAATAAATCCGTGAAGAATCGCAAATGGGTGTTTTTGTTTTGTAAAAAGTGAAGAAATGACTGAAAATCGTGTTTTACAGGTCTCTGTGTTCGCATTTGCGAACATGGGTTCTTCTTTTGTTCAGATTCAAGAAAATAATCAAGAGATGCAAGAAAAATGAAGGAGAAAACGGAAAAGATTCGAGCATGAAGTAAATGAAGAAGGAAATCAGGGATAAACAGAAAATAAACGGCAAAAAGAGCTAAGTTCTTCTTCTTGCATGTTTTGATTTTTATGTGAAAAGAAATGTGTTTATATGCATCTGTTGCTTGTTCTCTATTAATGTTGATGTTAGTCAAATAAATTGATGCTTTGTTAAATCGACTGGAATATTAGCAGTAGCAAAAATACACTTTTGGTTGGAATAGACTGTTATATTTAATTTTATTTCTTAATAGTCTCTTAAATAATTGGATTAGCTTTTTGTTTCCTCTGATTAATTGTAGTTTGTTTAGTCGATCCTTTAATTCGTATTTTTGATTTCTGATTAATAAGTAAAATTAATAGATCAGACTGTAATCTTCGATCTGTTGATAATCGGAATGTGTTTCGATCCTGTTTTGAAATTCAAATTGGTTAATTGCCATTGTTTAATTGAGATCAGTGGATTTGATATTGATTACCCTTAGGATGTATTGGTTATAGCTGAAATCAGTGACTTAGTTCAATTATTAGATTCGCCTTTAGACTATCATAGATTCAATTAGGTCGTTAGTTAAGATCGCACGATTCGTAGCAACCTAAGGCGTTTACTTGATAGATTCAATTTCGTTTAGTTATCTCGATTAACAAGACTCACCATCTATCAAATTGTTCCCCCGGGTCTTGTTAATTGAATAATTGAACAAAAGTGGCTATGTTTGTAAGACTGCTTAGGGTTGGTTATGAGTATAATGTGAATTTAGTTAGTGAATTAATTTGAATTTAAAGTAGTTGAAAGGGGCTAATTGGCTAGTTGATCAATAGTCACTAAATTGTGGCTACTTGATAAATATAATATGAAAATGGGTTAAAATAGGAGTAAAATACAGAAATTAGGAAAGTAATTAGCATTAAGAAGTAGGGGTAAATGGGGAATAAGAATTGGTATAGTGGTAATAAGTTTAAAAGAGAAAAGGGTACAATTTGTATTGGAATTGGCATAGTTGTTATAAATATAGAGCTTTTAGGGTAATTTAGGCATGATAATAGGTATTTTAGTAGATAATAAAAGGAAATGAGGGCACAATAGGTAATACGAGGGAAATAGAACATGGTAGAGTATTCTAGAAGGGGTCTTAGTGTAGAATTCAATAAAATAATTGCACTAACTTGTGCAACAAGCTAAAAATTGAAGGGGTTATAGTGAAATATTAAAATTCAGATTTCTTTTGATTTTGGCCTATAAATAGGTAATTTCAGCTTGAATAAAGGGGGGTTCCTTCAGATTTTTTAAGGTCTCTTTTAGAAATTGGGACCAAATAAACTTAGAAAAGTCAAAAAACAATACTGGCTAAATTACATTTTCTTCTATTTTTACCTTCAAATTCATATAAAAATCCAAAAATAATATTAGATTCGTCACAAATCAGTGGGTGATTGTTCTTTGAGTGAGATTTGGTTTCAAAGCAAGTTGAAATTCAATCCAGTATGCTTAAGGTTCTGAAATCGTTTTCTGGGTCTCATCAAATTCACTGCTGTTGTTGAATCATTTGATTGTTACTGCTGAAAATCATTGCTGAACTCTATTGCTGTCAATGTAGATCTAATGGGTTTATTCACCATTTCAGGTACGCAGTGTATCTCCAAGCTTGGATTATGAAATAGAAGCTGTTTTTCCATTTATTCTACTGAATTTGTATTTTTATTGGATTGTTATTAGACCTTTATTCCTTAACTGCTAGTAGTGTGTTTGAACTGTAATTGAGATTACATTTTTTAGAATTGATTATTTGTTAAGTATTGTAATAGTTAAACCGTGGGATTAAGTCTTCAAAGTTTTGATACGCAGTTAGATCTATAAGGCTACTGTCTCTATATATGCTATTTATTCGGTGTTAACTTAGAAGATTAGCAACAGTTAAAGCATTTGATAAACAATGGATCACTTCATCAATTAGGAATTTTATTGTGTTTTAGAATCAACAATTTTAGTTAACTTAATCGCTCAAATAGTTAGCAGTTATAGTGTTAATTTCAGTATGTGATTACGCCAGTGTGGAGGCACACTTAATTATAAAAGCAAAAATCGTTTTATTAATGAATATGTTGTCTCTGTCCTAATATAAAATATGGATATATTGCCGTTTTCTAAAAAAGCAGTGAAGTTCGTTTTGGTTTTAATTTGATATGCTACTCCATCTTTTATCAATTCATATGGCCTGTTTCGTCCTAATGTTTGGGCCTGTCCTAGGCCCAGCAATTTAAATAGGAAACATTAGTTGTAGGATTGAGTAATAGCAATAAAAGTGGAAATTTAGTCACTTTAGGTATGACCTTTTAATAAAAGAATGAGATGAGCCTCGCCGCACAAAAATACACAATTGCGGGGCCCTCAATTAATTGTAATGAAAACTTTAGACTCGGAAGGACCGTTTAGTAAATTTCACGGTCTTTCCTGAAATTAACAACACGATAGACTATCTTAAGGCACGATTTTAATATACCTTCCTATGAACGAGTGTGCACTTGGTGCGACTCAAATCCAAATCTCGGTAAAGCTGAAATACGCCAAAAGTCATAGGCGTACTGGTTGCGGTATGACTCGAGACGTGTTTTCGCGATACCGCAAATTCCTAAAAAATAATTTTTAATGTAAAAGCATTATGTTGTTAAAATCTATGATTAAGTCAAACAAGAGTCGAGAACGATAGTGGAGCGACCGTGCTAAAACCACGGAATCCGGGAGTGCCTAACACCTTCTCCCGGGTTAACAGAGTTCCTTATCCGGATCTCTGCTTCGCATACATTTATAAGAGTCAAAATTCCTCGGATTCGGGATTAACCGGTGACTTGGGACACCATTGTCATTCCCAAGTGGCGACTCTGATTAATCTCTAATAGAATCCCGAACCGATTGTCCTTTAATTGGAAAAACTCCTTCCCTTACGTTATTTTATCCGTTTCGGGTATTTGAACGTCGGGGTATACCCTACAAGCGTATTCATATGCTTTTAAGTGTTGGGGTAGTAAAAAGGGAGGTGTGACACTTATGAACAATTCAATCCGTGGAAATGTCTTTTTCTTTCAACTTTGGCTCCAATCCAATCGTATCTATACACAATTGATTTAATATCATCAATACTACTCAACAAACTAATTCTTAAGACCAAATACAACTTTTACAACATTCTGCCCGGAATAGTGAATTTCAACCCCGGGCCCACATGGTCGGAATTCGGGGTTAGGACCAAAATCCGGTTACCCATCCCCCCACGAGTTTATGTATATGATTTGTTCCAAAATCGGACCTTAATTCGAGGTCCAATTCCCCAATTTATGAAAAACCCTATTTTCTAACAAAAACAAGAATTCTACCATGAAAATCATTGATTTCTTATGAAAAATTTGTTTAATGATGTTAGGAATTGAAAGAATTAAGTAAAAAGTGACTTACAATCGTTTTGATGAAGAAGAAATCCGTGAAGAATCGCAAATGGGTGTTTTTGTTTTGTAAAAAGTGAAGAAATGACCGAAAATCGTGTTTTACGAGTCTCTGTGTTCGCATTTGCGAACATGGGTTCGCAATTGCGAACCCCGACCAATTTCGGAGTTTGAAAAATAAGCTAAGGTCGGGAAGTTCGCATTTGCGAACTTTTGTTCGCATTTGCGAACATAGGCGGGCACCGGGGACCTTCGCAAATGCGAACAATTGTTCGCATTTGCGAACAAGGCTGGGTCAAAGGGGGCTTCGCATTTGCGATAAAGGTTCGCATTTGCGAGCCTTGCCTTACACTGTCCCCTTCGCAATTGCGAGAAATTCTTCGCAATTGCGAAGCCAACAGCTGGGTGAAAAACCAGCAGTTCAAAAATTCAGAATTTCATCCAACGGCCTATCAAATCTTTACCCGAGCCCCCGGGCTCCAAACCAAACATGTACATAACCTCAAAAACACATTATGAACTTGTTCGTGCGATCACATCGCCAATATCACTTCGTTTTAATCAAATCAAGCCTCAAACTCATGATTTTCATACTTTTGATTTTCAAAACTTCTTAACTTGGAACTCAAGGTCCAAAACATCTCAAACGACATCCGAATGTCACCAAACTTTACGAAATCACATATATAATATTTAAGACTTGTACCGGGCGTCGGAACCAAAATACGAGCCCGATACCAAGGTCAATTAATTTATTTCCTTTAACAATTACATCAAAAACAATTTCATAGAAAAATTCATAACTTGGGCTCTAGGCCTCAGAATTCGACTCCGGACGCATGTCCAAGTCCCATATTTTCCTACGGACCTCTCGGGACCATCCAATCTCGGGTCGGATCCGTTTACCAAAAATGTTGACCGAAGTCAACCATATCAATATTAATATCATTTTTATCCAAATTTCTCATAGAATTCATATTTTCTATCACAAAATCTTTCCGGCTACATGCTCGGATCGTGCACGTAAATCGAGGCAATATAGAATGAGATTTTCAAGGCCTCAGAAGCTCGAAATGATTAATTAAATAAGTGATGACCCTTTGGGTCGTCACAATCTCCACCTCTAAAACAACCGTTCGTCCTCGAACGGACAAAAGAAAGAAGTACCTGAGTCGGGAAACAAGTGTGGGTAGCGGCTCCGCATATCAGACTCGGACTCCCAGGTCGATGCCTCAGGAGGCTGACCTCTCCACTGAACACGCACAGAAGGATAACTCTTCGACCTCAGCTGTCGAACGTGCCGGTCTAAAATAGCCACCGGCTCCTCCTCGTAAGATAGATCATTGTCCAATTGGACAGTACTGAAGTCTAACACATGAGTGGGATCGCCGTGGTATCTCCGAAGCATAGATATGTGAAAAACTGGATGCACGGCTGATAAGCTAGGCGGCAAAGCTAATCTGTAAGCCACCCCTCCCACTCTGTCTAGAATCTCAAATGGACCAATATACCTAGGGCCGAGCTTGCCCTTCTTCCCAAACCTCATCACGCCCTTCATAGGCGACACCCGGAGCAATACTCGTTCACCGACCATGAAATCTACATCTCGAACCTTACGATCCGCATAAGTCTTTTGCCTGGACTGAGCTGAACGCAATCTCTCCTGAATAGTCTTGACCTTATCCAAGGCCTCCTGAACTAGATCTGTACCCAACAACCGAGCCTCTCCCGGTTCAAACCATCCAACTGGTGATCGACATCGCCTACCATATAACGCCTCATACGGAGCCATCCGGATGCTAGATTGGTAACTGTTATTGTAGGCGAACTCTGCTAATGGCAGAAACTGGTCCCACGAGCCTCCGAAATCAATAACACAGGCTCGAAGCATGTCCTCAAGAATCTGAATAGTCCTCTCGGATTGGCCATCCGTCTGAGGATGAAATGTTGTACTCAACTGAACCTGGGTGCCTAACTCCCGCTGGACCGCTCTCCAGAACCGCGAGGTAAACTGCGTTCCCCGATCAGAGATAATAGATACTGGCACCCCATGGAGACGAACAATCTCCCTAATGTAAACCTCCGCTAACCTCTCCGACGAGTAGGAGACAGATACTGGAATAAAGTGTGCTGATTTGGTCAACCTATCAACAATGACCCAAATAGCATCAAATTTTCTCCGAGTCAGAGGAAGTCCAGTAACGAAGTCCATAGTGATCCGCTCCCATTTCCACTCGGGAATTTCAATCCTCTGGAACACACCACCAGGTCTCTGGTGCTCATATTTCACCTGCTGACAATTTAGACACCGAGCGACATACGCAACGATATCTTTCTTCATTCTGCGCCACCAATAGTGTTGCCGTAAGTCCTGGTACATCTTCGCGGCGCCTGGGTGAATAGAATACCGCGAACTGTGGGCCTCTGCTAAGATCAACTCTCGAATCCCTTCGACATTGGGTACACAAACTCGACCCTGCAATTTCAATACCCCATCATCATCTAGATTTACCTGTGTGGCACCTCCCCGTTGTACTGTATCTCTCAACTCACGCAAATGAGGATCATCAAATTGCCTCTCACGGATACGCTCTAATAACGAAGAACGAGCGACCGTGCAAGCTAACACTCTGCTAGGCTCAGAAATGTCTAATCTCACGAACCGGTTGGCTAAGGCCTGGACATCTAGAGCTAATGGTCTCTGACTGACCGGAATGTATGCAAGACTACCCATGCCGGCATACTTTCTACTCAAAGCATCGGCCACCACATTGGCCTTACCCGGATGATATAAGATAGTAACATCATAGTCTTTTAGCAGCTCTAACCATCTCCGTTGTCGTAGATTCAACTCCTTCTGTTTGAACAAGTACCGTAGGCTTTTGTGATCGGTGTACACCTCACATGTCACACCATATAGATAATGCCTCCGGATCTTTAAGGCATGAACCACTGCTGCTAACTCAAGATCATGAACCGGATAATTCTTCTCATGTATTTTTAATTGCCTCGAAGCATAAGCGATAACCTTACCATCTCGCATCAATACCGCTCCAAGCCCCGTACGAGATGCGTCACGATAAATTGTATAAGGCCCTGTACCTATAGGTAGTATCAACATCGGTGCAGTAGTCAAGACCTGTCTTGAGCTTTCGAAAGCTCGCCTCACACTCTCTGACCACTGGAACCCGGACACCCTTCGGGTCAACCCGGTCATCGGGGCCGCAATAGAGAAAACCCTCTACAAAACGACGGTAGTAACCTGCTAATCCCAAGAAACTCCGGATCTCGATCACTGAAGCTGGTCGAGGCCAATTCCGGACTGCCTCAATCTTCTTTGGGTCTACCGAATACCTTCCACCGATACGATGTGACCCGAAATGCTACCGAACTCGACCGAACTCACATTTAGAAAATTTGGCATATAGTTGGTTATCTTTCGGAGTCTGAAGAACCACTCTGAGGTGTTGCTTGTGCTCTTCCCGGCTGCGGGAGTACACCAGGATGTCATCTATGAAGACTATCACGAACGGATCTAAGTAAGGCCTGAATACCCGATTCATCAACTCCATGAATGCTGCTGGGGCATTGGTCAACCCGAAGGACATGACCAAGAACTCATAATGCCCATATCTAGAGCGAAAGGTGTCTTAGGAATGTCAGCCGCCCTGATCTTCAGCTGATGGTAGCCTGACCTCAAGTCTATCTTAGAGAATACCCTCGCTCCATGGAGCTGGTCAAACAAATCATCAATCCTCGGCAGTGGATATTTATTTTTGATAGTCACTTTGTTTAACTACCGGTAATCAATACACATCCGCATCGAGCCATCCTTCTTCTTTACAAATAATACAGGTGCTCCCCAGGGAAAACACTGGGCCTGATAAAGCCCTTCTCAAGAAGGTCCTGCAACCGATCTTTCAACTCTTTTAGCTCCGGCGGGGCCATACGACAGGGGGGAATAGAGATGGGCTGAGTGCCCGGTGCCAGATCAATACAGAAATCAATATCCCTGTCGGGTGGCATGCCCGGCAGGTCTGAAGGAAAAACCTCGGGAAACTCCCGTGCAATAGGGACTGAATCAATGGAAGGAACTTCTGCGCTGGAATCACGAACATAAGCCAGATAAGCTAGACACCCCTTCTCGACCATGCGTCGAGCCTTAACATAAGAAATAACAGTGCGAACGGAGTGGCTTGAGGTACCCTTCCACTCTAATCGGGGTGATTCTGGCAAGGCTAAGGTGACGGTCTTAGCATGACAATCAAGAATAGCATGGTATGGGGACAACCAGTCCATCCCCAATATGACATCAAAATCTACCATATCCAAGAGCAACAGATCAACATGGGTCTCAAGACCCCCAAATATAACTACGCACGAACGATGCACCCGATCGACTACAATGGAGTCACCCACTGGTGTAGCCACATAAACTGGAATATCCAGAGCATAGCTGGGCACAGCCAAATACGGTGCGAAGTAGGAAGACACATAGGAATATGTAGATCCAGGGTCAAATAATACTGAAGCACCTATGCCACACACAAGAATAGTACCTGTAATCACGGCATCTGATGCCTCTGCCTCTGGCCTGGCTGGTAAAGCATAGAATCGGGGATCTGCACCTCCCCTCTGAGCTGCGTCTCTAGGACGACCATCAACTGGCTGACCTCTACCTCTGGCTGGACGGTCTCGACCTCTACAGTCTCGACCTCCACCTCTATAATATCTACCCCCGCCTCTGGCTGGCTGGGCAGGCTGAGGGTCAGCTGGGGCCTCGAATCATAGGACGAGGACCCCGCTGCTGAGAGTTGCCCGCTGCTATAGGGCAATTCCTGATAAAATGACCCGGGTCACCACAACCGTAGCAACTCTTAGACTGATAGGGCTGCTGGCCCTGACGACCCGAATGGCCTCCACGAACACTCTGAAGAGGCTGAGCATTAATAGGAGACTGGTCTGAATAATGCCCCCGAAAACCACGATCACCTGATCCACCCTGTGAAGCCCGAAGGGCGGAATGAAAAGGCCTGGAGGACTGGCCTCTATCAAAGGATTCTCTGCTACCAGAGGAAGAACCACCAAACCTGCCTGAATGACGAGGCCTCTTATCCGAAGAATAACCGCCTCCCCTAGCAAGAGCCATCTCAACTCTGCGTGCTGCATTGGCCGCCTCCTGAAATGATATGTCACTCCCCACGCCCATAGCCATCTGGAGTCTAATCGGCTGATTAAGCCCATCTATAAATCTGCGGACCCTCTCCCGCTCCGTGGGAAGTATCACCACTGCATGACGAGCCAAGTCGATAAATCTCGTCTCATACTGTGTAACTGTCATAGTGCCCTGATGGAGGTGCTCAAACTGCCTCCGAAGTACATCCCGCTGAGTAGCAGGGAGAAAATTCTCCATAAATAGTTCCGCAAACTGGTCCCATGATAAAGCTGGGGACCCTGCTGGTCGAGTCAGGCAATAATCTCTCCACCAAGTCTTGGCGGATCCTGCAAGTCTGAAGGTACAGAAGTCAACTCCGTTTGTCTCCACGATCCCCATAGTCTTGAGAATCTCATGGCAACTGAATAAGAAGTCCTGAGGATCCTCTGATGCGGCTCCACTGAATGTAGTGGTAAATAGCTTGGAGAACCGATCAAGCCTCCATAACGAATCAGAAGTCATGGCCGCTCCATCACCGGCATGAGCTGTGGTACCTGACTGAGTGGCCATAGCTGGCTGAATTACTGGTGCCTGAGGCTGAGGAGCTACTGGCTCCGGAGTATGAGCAATAGGAGTCTGGGCCCCTCCTCCAGCCTGAGAAGTGGCTGGGGCAACTGATAATAAACCCGCTCTGGCAATGCTGTCCATGAATCCCGCTATTCTGACCAAAGCATCCCGAAGATCCGGGGTAAATAAAGCCTCTCCTGGGACCTGAGCTGGGCCCACTGGAGCTGCTGGGACTGGAACCTCCTCGTCAATCTCAATATGAGGCTCCACCTCTGGAGTAGCTGCCGGGGGCTGAGCTCTGCCCCTACCACGGCCTCGGCCCCTGCCCTCGCGGGAGCTGCCTGGGGCTCGGGCTACTGGTCAGCGGACGATGAAGCACGTGTCCTCACCATCTGCGAAAGGACAGAATAGAAATTCAATCAGTAATTGAGGAACAAGTCGCACGACAAGAAAGAACAAATGAGAGACTCTTTCCTAACTCAATAGACTCTGGAGGACAAGTACGGACGTCTCCGTACCTACCTCTCAAACTCTACTAAGCTTGTTCGTGAGTGGTGAGACCTATGTAACCTAGAGCTCTGATACCAACTTGTCACGACCCGGATTTTTCCCCCAATATCGGGATCGTGATGGCACCTACTCGTGGTAGCTAGGCAAGCCACTGTATTCGTACTATCCTGTTTTTAACACAATTTTAATTAAATAAATGCGGAATACTTTATCGAAATGGAAATAACTAATTACAAAGTGAAAATCATACTGAAATCCTCTACCCAAGACGTAGAGTCACCAACTCACAAACTACTATGGAATACTACACATAAAAGTCTGAAAGAAATATAACATAATTCTGTTTGTCTCGGAACAAAGAGACTACAGCTAACAACATAAATAAAGAGAGAAACGTCGGGCCTGCGGACGTCCGCAAGCTACCTCGATCTCAAATATGATCAACTCCCACGCAATCGATTTACTGTTGCTGCTGCTCCTGATCGTAACCTGGACCTGTGCAAAAACGCACAGAAGTGTAGCATCAGCACAACCGACCCCATGTGCTGGTAAGTGCCTGGCCTATCCCGGCTAAGTAGTGACAAGCCTAGGACCAGACACTCACATAAACCTGTGCAATTCAATATATATATGTGTACCACAAAATAACAAGAAATAATCAAGTATTAACACAATAAGGAATATTTCAAAGAATTCAACAATTAATCACAATTAATAATTTCACAAGGAAAAACAAAGTATAATGTAAACACAAGTAATATCACTTCAAGAAATAGCAAGCGGTTGCACGGCATCACCCTTCGTGCTTTTACTCTCATCCTCACATCCATAGTACGGCATGATCCTTCGTACATGGTTCAATAACAGGCACGGCATGATCCTTCGTGCATAATCAATAAATAAACATGGCACGACATTAACCTTCGTGCATAAATAAATAAACATGGCACGGCATCACCCTTCGTGCATTATCACTCTTCCTCACCCAAATAACAATCACAGTTAAGGGCAAAGAAAGAAACAGCAATTCATAAACCGTCCCATCAAGGGCAATCAATAATTATCTTCACAACAAGTCCCAACAAGGGAGAACAATAACAATTCATCCGTAATATATCTCAAAATAATTATTTTTCAACGACTCACGGTCATACTAGACGCCAGTGTATGGATGCTCGTCACCACGACCCATACACCGCACTCGATCACATAACACATAACACATAATCCTATTCCCTCAAGCTAGGATAGAACAAACACTTACCTCGAATGCTTATGAACAATTCAATCCGTGGAAATGTCTTTTTCTTTCAAATTTGGCTCCAATCCAATCGTATCTATACACAATTGATTTAATATCATCAATACTACTCAACAAACTAATTCTTAAGACTAAATACAACTTTTACAACATTCTGCCCGGAATAGTGAATTTCAACCCCGGGCCCACATGGTCGGAATTCGGGGTTAGGACCAAAATCCGGTTACCCATCCCCCACGAGTTCATGTATATGATTTGTTTCAAAATCGGACCTCAATTCGAGGTCAAATTCCCAATTTATGAAAAACCCTATTTTCTAACAAAAACAAGAATTCTACCATGAAAATCATTGATTTCTTATGAAAAACATGTTTAATGATGTTAGGAATTGAAAGAATTAAGTAAAAAGTGACTTACAATCGTTTTGATGAAGAAGAAATCCGTAAAGAATCGCAAATGGGTGTTTTTGTTTTGTAAAAAGTGAAGAAATGACTGAAAATCGTGTTTTACAGATCTCTGTGTTCGCATTTGCGAACATGGGTTCGCAATTGCGAACCCCGACCAATTTCTGGAGTTTGAAAAATAAGGCAGTATGGGGAATGTTCGCATTTGCGAACTTTTGTTCGCATTTGCGAACATAGGCAGGCACTGGGGACCTTCGCAAATGCGAACAATTGTTCGCATTTGCGAACAAGGCTGGGTCAAAGGGGGCTTCGCATTTGCGATAAAGGTTCGCATTTGCGAGCCTTGCCTTACACTGTCCCCTTCGCAATTGCGAGAAATTCTTCGCAATTGCGAAGCCAACAGCTGGGTGAAAAACCAGCAGTTCAAAAATTCAGAATTTCATCCAACGGCCTATCAAATCTTTACCCGAGCGCCCCGGGCTCCAAACCAAACATGTACATAACCTCAAAAACACATTATGAACTTGTTCGTGCGATCACATCGCCAATATCACTTCGTTTTAATCAAATCAAGCCTCAAACTCATGATTTTCATACTTTTGATTTTCAAAACTTCTTAACTTGGAACTCAAGGTCCAAAACATCTCAAACAACATCCGAATGTCACCAAACTTTACAGAAATCACATATATAATATTTAAGACTTGTACCGGGCGTCGGAACCAAAATACGAGCCCGATACCAAGGTCAATTAATTTATTTCCTTTAACAATTACATCAAAAACAATTTCATAGAAAAATTCATAACTTGGGCTCTAGGCCTCGAGAATTCGACTCCGGACACATGTCCAAGTCCCATATTTTCCTACGGACCTCTCGGGACCATCCAATCTCGGGTCCGGATCCGTTTACCAAAAATGTTGACCGAAGTCAACCATATCAATATTAATATCATTTTTATCCAAATTTCTCATAGAATTCATATTTTCTATCACAAAATCTTTCCGGTTACATGCTCGGATCGTGCACGTAAATCGAGGCAACATAGAATGAGGTTTTCAAGGCCTCAGAAGCTCGAAATAATTAATTAAATAAGTGATGACCCTTTGGGTCATCACACCTCAACAATTGGATCGTCAGAACCACCAGAGCCCGGCGAGCCTCTAGGTAGCATGGCTGAACAAGCAGAATGCACTATCTTTTATTTTTACTAGTTAATTTTTCCTTTTGCGTATTTGATTTGTGCAATAAGATCTTCAATAATCAAAACAATTATGGAATTTATCAAAGCATTTTGATTTTTTCTTACAAATAAACACTCTTATTATTTCTCTCATTACTTTACTTATACAACATTACTATTACTTATCTTGATGAACCAATGATTGTGACATGCAATGAGACAATGTAACATATAGACATAGATTTAGAGTAAGATGACATACCCGAGGAGATCGTCAAAGAAGTTGAGAACTTAGAAAATCGACCTAAGTCCAACTTGGACGAGACGAAAATTGTTAATCTGTGAGATGAAAATAATATCTGTGAGCACATGATTTTTGCACCAGGCAAATAATTCCAAAATTAAAATAAATATATTTTTGAGTGCAATTACTTGTTTTGCTTGAAACTAGTGTATTTGAATAAGTAAGAAATTAGAAAAATCAAAAAAATAGTAGTAATTAATTTGTTAGTTTAGTTAATTAGAAAATTAGTAGAAATAGCTTAAGTAGTAGAAATTAGGAAAAATAGCAGAAAATTACCAAAAAAAAATACTAGGAAATTAGAGTAGGTAGTAAATTAGGATTTATAATTTTTCATAAAAAGAAAAGAAAAAAAAATATAAAAGAAAAGTGCATAAAAAATTATTAAAATCAGAAAATACAAAAATATATATGCTGTGTAAATAAACTGGGCCAACTGAAAGTCCAAATTGGTGGCCCAGTCCATTAGCCCAAAGGTCAGGCCGGACCCGTTAATGGGAGATTCAATCTCAGCCATCCATCGCTTTAATCCAACGGCCCCAATAATTAGTTGGTTTATTTAATTAATTAACATGTGACGATTGATCTTGGCCGTCCGTTTTATTCAATCCAAGGGTCGAAGGTTGGGGTCTCATAAGCGACGGAACGACGGCGTTTTAGTAACGCCCGTCCTCAGCCGTTGATCTCCTTCAATGAACGGTCGAGATTATCTCGTATATGTGGCCTATATAAAGGCCTTGTCTGAAGGGGGCCGCTCATTTCACCCTTCAAACCCTAGAGACGCCGCCCTGTTTCCTCTTCATCTCCCTCACCTCTTCATCATTCTTCGTCCAGAAGCCCTAGGCGGCCATGGCGGCCACCACCTTCCACGGTGGTCGCCGGCCCTTCTAATCTCTCCCATGTTCTTCTTCACTCAAAACACACCCAAGAACCCAGAAAAAACCCTTGCTCTTCAAAACCCCGGTCACCGGAGTTACACCGGTGACCACCCAAACAATGAACCACTGCCTAAAACTAATGCCAATCTCTTCCTCCTTTCATGATCTATCCACTCATACCACTGGTCACCCTCGAATCAAACCGGAACGCCTCGAATATCCCGAAGAAGGTCGTCGGAACCCTAACTCCGGCGACCCCAAGTTCGAACCCCAATCAAGACCTCACCTTTACCACCTCCAAAACACCCCTCTGCAATCGAAAATCAAAAAGGCTTCCCCTTTTGAGCCTTAGAAGAAAATCAGAAAAGAAAATCAAAAAAAGAGATCTGGAAAAGAATAAGAAAAAGAAAAAGAAGGAATAAAAGAAGTCAGAGAGAGTTCGAGAGAGGTTGAGGAGTGAAGGGAATAGGAAGCTCGGGGGACAGTCCCCGCAAGCTAAGTACCTCCCCTTTTCTGTTTGCTTGTTTACTTGTTTTGCTTGCTATTTTCCTGTTATTTCTGTGTGCTTAGCATGCTTTTGATCAATTAGTCGCATGAACTAGGATTTTTATTAGTCTTTGAAGAGTTTTAGTTTATTTGTTTGTTAATCTTTGTATGTTATTTCTTGTGTTATGAGACTGCATGTTTAATATAAGGGTTCTATTTCCATTTCATCCTCATATGTGTGTTCTGTTTCTGCTGAGTACACTGGTTCTTGATTGTTGGCTTGCAAATATCATGACTATCTGTCTTCTCTGTTTCTTTTGGCTTAATTAGTTCAATTGTTCTCTTTTAGTATTCTGTGGCTGGTAGTTTTATGTTGATGTCCTAGTGTTTCTTTGTCTACTATAGTATTGAGGTCCCTCACCTTGTAATCTTCAGTAGCCCTTCTGTCATCTTGCATGTTCTGATTGATTTGCATTTCATATGCTAGTTATAAGGTTGTTCTTGGTTCTCTTTTGGTGATTCTGTTCTTAGCTCGAGTTTGAGCTTCACATACTAGTATAGGATCCTGTATATCCTCTTCTGTTAACTTGTTTCCTTTTTAAATTCTTGATTAGTTCCTTTGAACATGTTAGTCATAGGGTTATGTGGATTTTATGATTTTTATCTCTTGTTATCTCAATCCTGTGCTTCTCATGTTAGTCTAGGACCCTCCTGCTTATCTTCTGATGTTGTGAGTCTTTATCTATTTCTCTGTAGCCACCCTGACTCTTTAACTTGTTCATCTCCTGTGTGTCCCTGTGTCCTTTTGGGCTTGTTAAGTGATAGAACTCTATCTGTTATATGCATGGTTTGATCACATGGCTTTTTGCTCCAAAATTGAGAAGTTCATCCTTTTGTGTCATTTTAACTGTTGAGTTGTTGATTCATGGCAAAAGCATGACCTTTGATCTTTGTCTTATGTTGAAATCAGGCTTAAGTTATTATGACCACTCTTGTTGCTTTTGACTGTAATAATTCATAGAACTGGGGTTCTTTCTAGCTTTCAGGGATTAGTTTTTCTACTGTTATCAAGCATGTCTAGTTCATGTATTGGTTAAAGTGTTTAATTCTCAATTAGGATTTATTCTTTTAAGATTTCCATGATCTTGATATTTCCCCTTCCCTACATTAGCCTGGTTCTAAGGTTGACCATTGATTCTCATGACTGATCAAGCTATGTTTAAGTTTAACTGTTTGTGAGAGTTGAACTTAGTACCTGTATGTTCATGAATCTTGAGTATGCTTTGGGCCTTTCAATGAATCATCTAGCATGAATTGTTTGCCATTGGGTCTGCTTGATGTCATTTAACACTTTGGTATATGAAATTGAGTCATGAAAGTTGATTAATTAAGATTCATCATTATCAAACCTGCCTTCTGAGTTTTAATTGATTGATAAACATTGCTTGGTTTCATATGACTATGTGTGCACTTGAATGTCGAAATGACTGAATTTGCATCAGGTTTATTGTTAGCATGAATATTGTTAAATGCCTTTCATACTTTAAGGGGATTGGTTATAGCTGTAGTTCTAGGTTCCATAAGTGGTTAGTTTTTAAATAGGTATAAACTGAAAATGAACAAAAAATAGGTTGTTAGTTGAATAATTGGCTTAAGAATGGTCAATCTTGTAAAAGGTTGACCAATTCTATAAGCCCTAACACACAGCTCACTGTTAAACAGTGGTTGGTTGTGCAAAGGGCTATGTTTGCAAATGCAGACCAGCCCAGGCTCTATATTGAGCCCTGAACAGCAAAGTGGCCAAACCTGTAAAGGTTTTGGGCCCAGCTGTTCAGTATATGGCTTTGATAGCCCAAGTTAAGTCTCAACTTGAGACTGGCTAACTTTTAAATAGGTTAAGCATAACAATAAAGCAGGCTATGCCTGCAAGTAGCTTTAATTAGGAATAAATGGGTCTTAATTGACTGGAATTAACTTAAAAGTGGTTAAAATTGAAATAGTTCTTAGAAATAAATCTGGCCAGCCCTTAAATACTAATACCAGGGCTGGTTATTAGTTAAATAGGTTCAAATCAAGCTGAAATCTGCCCTAGGTAAGTTAGTAAATCAGCAGTGCTCTTAGGGGCACAATTGGGTATTGAAAAGGTAAAATAGTAACTAGTAAGAACTTAAGAGGGTAGGGAAGTCATTTGTACCCCTGATTTCTGCAATTTTGCAGAGATTTAAGGGTATAATGGTCTCACTAAAATGGGAAATCTGTAAAAATCTCCATCCCTTAGGGCTATACTAGTAAAAACCCCTTAAAAGGAATCTTTGGAACCTTCCAGCACATGCTGGAAGGATTTCTGGTAACAGAATTGGGGGGTTAAGTGTACATTTCACAAATTTTAGAGGGGAAAGTTGGGATTAATCCCATAACTTTCTCCCCAAGTTTTCAGCCTTTGGTTAACTATAAATATACCCTAAAAAGGGGCTGAAAAGGGGGACTCCACTGTAGAATAATCTGATCTAATATTGGGGATTTTCCACTGTAGAACAATCTGAGAAAATACATTTGGAAATTCTGGGAGTAATCTGAAAAATACATTTAAGTTGGAGTTCATTAAATACAAAGCTGGAGAGATAGAAATAGCGATACAACAGTAGAATTTCTGGGTTTTCTATTGGGTTTTCTATTGGGTTTTCTCTGGGTTTTCCGCCTTGAATCACTGCTCGTTTGTGTTGCTGTGCTTTTTGTGTTGCTGTGTTGCTGTGCCTCTTCCATCATTGTTGCATTGCTTTGCTTGAACCCACTGTTGCTTCACTTACTTGATCCCCTTAGATTCATTGGTTTTCTTTCGTTTGATCCAGGTATACTCTTGTCCAAAATCAAGCTGTAGAGACTGAATGAAATGAAGACTTGATTTATTTCGATATTTGTTTGTAATTTCATTTTTAATCTATAGTATACTGCAGTAGATAGCAAGGAAAAACAGAAACACTAATGATGTAATAGCTTAGTAATAACAGTAGTATAGTAGTAGCATAGCATAGATAGCTTATCACTTGTCACCTAGTTTAATTAGGAAAACTTAAAACACAAGTTAATTAGCAATGCCTGCAATGTTAATAATCTGATAATGGACTTCATGAAGAAATCAGTAGGGTAATAGTAGTATGGCGTAGATCATTCATCACTTAGTTAAATAAAAATACTATTAAAACTAGGGCTCATCTATTCGTTTGCATGAATTAGTAATACGAAGTTCATTTAAGTTAATCTGTTTCATCTATTAATTCTAGTGTTTGAACAAGTTTAAGAGATAAGAAGTAACATAGGCAATAATGTTAGAATGGGTTCAGTTTTGGTGTTAATTGGTGCTCGAACATGGCTGTAAAGTGGTATAATAGGTTCAAAAGAGAGAATAGGCAGAAGTGGTAGTAGCTCATTCCGACTGGGGTTCATGGCACAAGCTAAGTTGAATTAAAATCAATGATACATTTGGGTACATATTAATAGATCATTCAGTCTTGGATAACTCGGTTAACATTAGCAAGTAATTGGGTCGATTAAGCACTGCCATGTATAGGTTAATTACTTAATTTTGGTCATTTGTAGATAATTAGTTTAATTACTCTATGAACTTCTGGAATAATCGAATTGCTCTCCTTAGAATCTGTTAATATAAGTATCAACTTGTTAACAAAGATTGAGATCATAAATATCCTTTAGCTCCAGTCTGAATTGTAATAGATAATCGATAGTTTGTGTACTTATTTCTCCTCAGTGAATAAAACATTTTTGAGTTCATTCTATTCAGTTTGCGTTTCTGATTTTAATTATTTCAATCTGTTATATAAATTCTCTTAACCCCCATGGCCATGAATTCATGTAAATATCTAGCCTTTCAAGGGCCTGGACTGTTGTAATGTGAGTGTAAAATGAGAACCAGGCCCAACAGCAATGAAATTCGAATAGGCCTGGATTATTATAGTAATAGCATACGATTAAGGAAAAAACAAATATAGAAAACTTAGCCAAATGTTAGTATCCTTTAATAAATAATTTGGGACGAGCCTCGCCCGAATAACACCGGGGCCCCCATTTAGTAATAATATAACACAAATAGACCCGGGAAAGCTAATAGCTAATTCCATAGCTTCTCCCAAAAGATTTAAAAGCCGATAGACGTTACTTTAGGGCACGATTTTAATATACCTTCCTATGAACGAGTGTGCACTTGGTGCGACTCGAATCCAAATCTCGGCAAAGCCGAAATACTCCAAAAGTCATAGGCGTACTGGTTGCGGTATGACTCGAGGCGTGTTTCCGCGATGTCGCAAATTCCTAAAAAATAATATTTAACGCAAAAACACATTATGTTGTTAAAATCTATAACTGAGTCAAACAAAAGTCAAAAACGACAGTGGAGCGACCGTGCTAAAACCACGGAATCCGGGAGTGCCTAACACCTTCTCCAGGGTTAACAGAGTTCCTTATCCGGACCTCTGCTTCGCAGACATTCATAAGAGTCAAAATTCCTCGGATTCGGGATTAACCGGTGACTTGGGACACCATTGTCATTCCCAAGTGGCGACTCTGAATAATCTCTAAATATATCCCGAACCGATTGTCCTTAAATTGGAAAAACTCCTTCCCTTACGTTATTTTATCCGTCTCGGGTAATTGAGCGTCGGGGTATACCCTACAAGTGTATTTATACACCTTATGTATGTACGGGGTAGTAAAAAGGGAGGTGTGACAGCTCTGGCGACTCTGCTGGGGACCCAACCCTGAATTTCGATTTCAGGGTTTAAGAACTCGAGCTCCTTAGAACTGCCGTTCGCGTTTTTTATTTGACTTCATTATATGATTTGAATAACATGCTATGTGCTTTATCGCTTTGATATTATGTTGACTGTATATATAAAATTGTGCCGAAAACCTTTCTCTCTTCTCTCCCGGGGATGTGCTTACTGGTTGAGACTCCCCTTTCTGTTAAAAGTCACCTTAAATTAAGAAAACAGAGGCCGGATAAGTTACAAAGCCGATTGACTCCGCGGGTCACCGGTACGTAGCCCCTCCTCGATTCGAGTTGTCCGCTCGGGTACACGGTCTAGCAATCCATGAAACCATAAGGTTTTGAACATAGGTCTAGGACGATTATTTGCATCATATTTGACTTAAGGGACTCAACACAGGGGTTGGGTCCGTCTAGGACAGGTGACCCGGTATTGAAAAGACCGAGCATGTTATGTGTTGCATTTTATTGTCCTTGATCGTTATGCGGACCGGCGGAAATCCCGAGGAGAGAAAAATTGTTGAAAAGGAAAAAGAGAGAGAGGAAAATAATGATTTGTAGAAAATAGGAATATGGAAAATCTGAAAATTCGAAAAAATAGGTGGAACATTTTTGAAATAAATTGGTCAATTAACCTGACCGAACTACGCAGGTTTGATTCTCGCCATTAGGTGGGATACGTAGGCAACCCTTAAACGGGTCCAACCACACTTTTCAGAAAAAGACCAAAAAGATTTTCTTTTCAAATAATCGAGGTGATTGCTATTTTTGGAAATGGCCGAATGTTCCGAGAGGACGACGGAAGGCTGTTTTTGCAAAAATGGCCACTTCGAAAATCATTTTCATTTTTCTTTCATTCAAAAATTGAAAACTTGCATTGAAAAAGATTTTTCCTTTTTTGAATAAAATCACCTTAATAAATGTGCAGGACGAGCACGATGATGAACGAACAATTTTCCCTAAATAAAATCCCTTTGGAGTTGAGGTTATGGTGGCAGGACATGGGGTCCGATGGTCAAGATTGGGTCAAGAAGTACTTGAAAGGCCTTACGGGGTTGCTTGAAATAGTTCCTCGGGGTGATGTGATTAGAGCGTTGGTCTCGTTTTGGGATTCGACACACAACGTATTTCATTTCCCAGATTTTGAGCTTACCCCTACTTTAGAGGAGGTTGCCTTCTACATTGGGAAGACCGAGGTTCCGCTGAAAGGAAAATACCCGGTATCTCCGAGGATGGTGACAGTACATCGCTTCCTCGACTCTTTGAAAATTGCCCGGAATGTTCATAATGAAGATCTGGCCAACGGATTTTGTTCTTTAAGCTTCATCTACAACAGGTTTGGACATGTTGGGGGTTTCAATGACCCAACCAACAAGTTGTGTTGTAAGTCCAACCGGGCGAAATGGGAAGAACACCGGAGGTTCGCATTTTTGGTGGCATTTCTTGGAGTTGTTGTATTCCCGAGGAAAGATGGACATATCAATATAAAAGTCGCCGGGGTAGCTACCACGCTGATAGTACAAGAAAACTGTACTCTGGCCCCGATGATTGTTGCGGATATCTATCGTGCTCTGATTGCGTGCAAAGCGGGGGCTACTTTCTTCGAAGGGTGTAACTTGATCTTGCAAATCTGGCTATTTGAGCATCTGTGCCACCACCCTTCATTCTCGAGCTATGGTTCGGCCGATCGGACATGTTTGGAAGAGTTCAATGCGAGGATAAAGGAAGTAAAGTTGCCAGAAGGAGTCCAAGGTTGGATTGTGTATCTTCGATCACTAACTGACGGTCAAATCGATTGGACGTATGACTGGTTACCTCTTGACGAGGTGATATACATGCCAACGGAGGGATCGCCATTTTTGATCATGGGTTTGAAGAGTATACAACCTTATGCCCCATACAGGGCCCTGCGACAGTTGGGTCGGTGTCAAATTATTCCAAGAGATGGGGACCTCAGTGTGCAAGCTGTGAAGATTGGTCCGGACGGGCAATTCCGGAAGCAAAAATCCGGCAAATCTGGAATGAGTGCCAAAATTTGAAGATTGATACTTGTGTGCCGAATAGAGCAAAGGGGGAGATATCACCTGGGTACTCCGCGTGGTACCGACGAGGGGTTGAACACGAACGTCTTTCAAAGAGACCTCACTTGCAAGACCTGATAGAGCAATCCGAGGAAAATCTGAAATGGGCGGCCAAGGAAAAAGAATATAAGGCCAAAATCAGTCTGTTGGAAGATAAACTGAGAAATCTTCATTTCGAAAGCGGCTTACAAGCAGCATCCGATGAAGTGGAAAAGAAACAGTTGAAAAAAGAAAATGATATGTTGAAGGCTCAAATAGCTCAAATGAAAATTGCATCCGAGACTCCAGTCCGTTCAGCCCGGGATGAAAAGTTAATTGAGATTCTCCGGCGGAAAGTGAATGACTACAGCTTTGATTTGGACATGGCTGAAAAAGAGTTAGCCAAGGCTCGGAAGCAAATAGACAAAGACGCCGAGGAAGGAGCCAAGTTTGTCCGGCAGCTACAAGGCAAGCATGATGTTGAAATAGCTCAGCTGAGAAAGAAAATGATCTCAACCACGGCCAAGAGCAACAAGATTATCAAAGATCTTGAGGAAGAAAGAGAATATTGCTACACGACCATGGCTAGATTAAAATTGGAGCTACAACGGGTGCAAAAGGACAACCAACATGTCTTGGACGCTCGCAATCAACAAATAAGTCGTCTATTGCAAGAAAAAGGGGTCATCAGAGAAAAGATTGTTCGCATCGCCCAGTATATCACCCAAAAGACTCAGCTTTGTGAAGATATGACTCGGAGGACTTTTGTGTCTGCAGTGAAGTTTTTTGTACAACAAGTCATGGCCGACCTGGATAGGCTTCAAAGGGGTTTAGCATATAGGCCCGCGGCAAGGCCGAACGATGCCTCGCGGGCACTAGGTGCATTAATGTACTCTTAGGTCATGCATCGTCTTTTATTTTATTTTTCTTTTTCTTAAACATCACTTTGTAATCAAGGTTTTGAATTATCAATGAGAAAACAAAGTGTTGTTACCAATTCTTTTACTTTATGTCATTTCCTTCATATCCGCTAGGCAAATAAATAGGAGCGTGATTATGAAAACGGCAAAGAAAAAGCAATAAAAGAAGGAAAAGAAAAGCAAAAAAAAAAAAAAAAAAAAAGAGAGAGAAAAGCAAGAAAAGAGAAAAGCAAAAGAAAAGAAGAAAAGAAAGAAAGAAAACAAAAGAGCGGAAAAAGAAAAATGATGATTGAAGTGAGCAGTGGCCGGGATGATGCATAACGACTCGAGCAAATGTGTTTGTTTTTAAGTCGTTACATCTTATTCATGCGCTAACAACTAACGAGTGTTGATGTTTGTGAGTCCAGATTTTCTAGGCAACTGGCATACTGGCTACCCACTCATACAACACCAGATCCAAAAAGATGACAAAGGCTGTATCCCAGGAGATCGAGGCAACCATTGTAGACCCTGCTCACGAAGAAGAGATCGTGGATGTGGCAGGGATGAAAGAAGAAATGTACAAGTTAAGACAACAGATGGCTGAAATGTACCAGGCTTGGTCGAGAGGTCAACCACTACCAGCCTACCCTGCTAACCCTGCATATGTCCCTCCAGCCAATCCCAACCCCGAGCCACCAACACTGAACTCATCATCCACCTACCCCGATTACCCTCACTACTATGCTTCCACCTCCCAAATACCACCACCTCCGGCCAAGCAAACACCACCTCAGGTTCCACAAGTTGCTCCTGTATATGTGGCACCTCCGCCCGCTGTTATCCACAAATCCTCTAGCGAACCAATGTTTCATATCCAGGATTCTCACTACTACCCCCCGGAGCCTACCTTCAGACAACACGAGTCTCACGCTCCCATGATAGAAGCTAGTGCCGGGCAGGAGGAGATGGCTCGAAAGGTGAAGAGTCTCGAGAACGCTTTTCGCAATATGCAAGGGCTGGGAGGGCAAGTAAGTGTAGCCTACAAAGACCTGTGTTTGTTCCCTGAGGTGCAGCTTCCTGCAGGATTTAAGTTGCCCAAGTTCGACATGTACAACGGACACGGGGATCCTGTAGCTCATCTAAGAGGATATTGTAGCAAGATGAGAGGCGCGGGAGGTAGAGATGAATTGTTGATGGCGTACTTTAGCCAAAGTTTGAGTGGATCAGCGCTGGAATGGTATACTCGACAGGACCATACAAGATGGTTCGTTTGGGATGATTTAGCACAAGCTTTTGCCAGTCATTTTCAGTACAATCTGGAGATCATACCCGACAGGTTATCCCTTACCAAGATGGAGAAAAAGCCAGGAGAGAGCTTTAGAGAATACGGTTTTAGATGGAGGGAACAGGCCGCTAGAGTGGATCCACCGATGAAAGAGGGAGAGATGGTGGATTGTTTTCTGCAAGCTTTGGATCCAACCTACTACGGCCATCTAGTGTCGGCAATTGGAAAAAGTTTCAACGAAGTTGTGAAAATGGGAAGTTTTGTAGAAGAGGGTTTGAAGACAAACAAAATTATGAGTTTCTCGGCTATCAAAGCCACTAATCAAGCTATACAGAGTGGAAGCGGAGGAGTGATGGGAAAGAAGAAGAAAGAAGAAGTGGCAACCGTTG